>JAJJID010000661.1:0-16606 GCA_022204955.1 Macrophomina pseudophaseolina
TAGCATCATGGAATTTCTGGAAGGTCTGCGTGTACTCTCTGAGACTCAGCTTGGCGGCTGCAAGGCATCTGCTGCTAATTTCGGTTGAGCCATCGGTGCCTGGGATGGAGAGATAGCAGGTTGTCAGGATGGAATGAAATAGGAACTCATTGGAAGCAAGTGTCACTTGTAATGCCTCCGCAAAGTATGCTTCGCTTGGGTCAATCTGCATGAATCTTGTTAGAAGAATTCCATGGTCAGATTTTCAAGCACCTACTGATCGTGCTTCATTTCGGATGTTTTGGAGCTCGATAGCAAACCCCTCCACCAGTTGGGTCTTTGTGTCTAATGCTATTTGCCGCCCAGTAACGGTGTATAGTCTGTCGTATATCTTACTCTGCAAGGTGCCGAGTTTGATGCACACTAGGTTTGCCAAATCCCACGGTGCGAGCCTCGTGTTAGTCGATATCGGAAAGTAATCACAGTCGATATCACAATCTCTAAAGTTCGAGCAGCGGCCCAAGGTATACGAGAGATTCTTGTCTAACATGTAAAGCATCCAAAACACATGGAGCTTCTCTTTGGCAACGTCGGGAGGGTCTCTGTCAATGATTGACCTGCGGTGAAAGCCAAGTGTTAGACACATGGTGCACGCCGACGAGATGTGGGTCCAGCTTAGGGAGATATTGCCTTCTTCTAGGGCTCTTATAGCCTGCGAATTGGCTTAGCAATTTCGACATAGGCGACGAGGAAATACTCACCCCCAGTAAGAGGGTCTGGGTATTCTCTAACGCTGGGACCGCAACAACCTCATAAGTGGCTAAAGCACTTGAAAACCTCCCTTTGAAGGCTTCCATGTAGTTTAAACAGTCATGTTCCTTCGTGAAGGGATTGCCGTCTTCTATTAAGTCCCGTAGAATGAAAAACATAAAGCCACACATTAGCGCAGTCGATCCAACGCTAGGCTGCTCGAACGGAAGATACACCTGCTGGCAGAGGCGTTCTATAAGAGACATATCATGCCACGAAAAGCCGACAAGAGTAGTCGATGGATGACCTAAGCTTAGGGTTTAGCAGGTTGATGGGTACGAGGATACGAGTAATCACCTTTGATCTTCTTCACAACCTCGACCATAAAAAAGATCGGCGGGAGGTCCCCATTAGGACAAAAGGATCTCATACGGCTTGGCGATAGGTAAGGATCGTAAGATTGTGGCGAGTAGTTTGTCTCTAATGTATCCTTTAAGGCAGCAAGGGGAGCAATCATATCTTCGATCAGTCCGGATTGCAGGTTATTAAGCGTGGCTTTAGCTGTTTCTGTGGCATGTAGAGTTTGCCGCGCAAAGGGACTGTCCCCTTCGACCGACGGTATTGCACCATTGAGATCATAGGTGGTGGGAGTCTCTGTTTGAGAGGGGTTTTGTTTGAGGTTGCTGGCTGTTGCTAGATTACAATTTTGGAGCGATAGGCTGTGGACCTTGAGCTCAATGGCCGAAAGCCCGTCTCGGACACTCTGCTCGATAGTGGAGAGGCGCTCCTGGATGAGGTGTATCTGATTCTCGCTAGGCCATGTGAATATCCACACCGTTGAGCCGGCATGCCGCACACTTACTACTGGCTAGAGATAAGAATTCGAGGACGATAGCTACTAGCGGATTGCGGAGCGTGACATGCTTTACCAAGCGTCTGGCAGTTAATACATGGCATCCGCTTATCGCATCGAATCTAGTAGCGCATAGGTATTAGAGCATAAAGAGGGTTGCAAAATTCAGATTTCGCCCTATCTTTAAGTTATACCTTTCTTAACCGGCAATTCTCGCACTATTACACTATTGCTTAGCGACTTATCCGGTACTTAAAGCGGTAGTCGTAGGTTTCTTACGGCTCTCGGGAGTGAAGGCGCTTGGGATGAGGTGCTCGACTCGGCCATCGTTATAGAATAAAGAGAGGGGCTTAAACGTGCAAGCTGAACATTCAGCCGTTTTCGAATATAACGGGGTGCAGATAAGAGGTGTGATAACGCGTAATGAGCGCGACAGCGCAAGAATAACAACGCGTCCGGTGATTGTATGACTCACGAGGCGAGAGAATTTTCCATCGAACGGAATAAAATTGCACCGAGAAAGTATGCGGAGGCCCGAGGCTGATAAATGCGCCGCTTTAAGCTATTATGCGGCACTTGGCAACAATCGTCACATGTGCGAGGCGGATTACGAGACGCGGGGAACCTTAGCGATGAGGCGGAAGAGTATGAACCCCGGCCGGGACGTCTTTACTAGTAGAGAAAGGCAACGAAGATCTCCTCGATCTAGAGAGTACCGTAATCCAAGACGACGGCGGCGCCCTTCTCTATATAACTAATCACACCCCTTACTAACTAGCAAACTATCACTTTGAAGCAGCAGAGGTCTGTATTATTTCTTGACTGCAGCGCGCCCGCGATCGTCCCGTCCGGGATGAGATATCCCGCAGCGCTTCAGAAGACGCGGAAAGTTGAGCGGGCAAGCACGGAGCGAATTCAAGGATGCGTCGCCCTGTTCAGCACGTTGCGCATCAAGTTCCCGGCTCGAGCGGCGCGACTGTTGGCGCTGCTCGGCGCAGATGGCATGCCTAACGGCGATCCTGATTTAGGCTCCTCATCCCCACGAGCGCTCGCATATTTCATCCCATCCGCAACCCTGCCTGGAGAAATGGCAGCAGCGAGCAACGCCAGCACCGAGAGTCGACACTGAGCAAGGACACTGAGCATTCCCTCTCGCACACCATGGCTCTCCTGGCTGTCCTCACCTTCCGCCTTCATCCGCGGAAAGCTTTTGCGGAGCCTATCAGCAAGTCCACAAGGGAGGAAAAGAGGTTGGAATAGGATAGACGCTCGACTCGGCGCTGTCGTGCTCGGCGGACTGTTTCGGTTGACGATCTGTTAACGCGCGCTCGCGCGGGACTGGCGGGCGGCGAGCGGCAAAGGGATTCAGCGGCATCTTCGGCGCCCTGTGAAAGTCTTGTTGCGTTGGTCGAGGAACGCGCGCTGCCGCTTTGGTGGTGGCAATTGCCCTTGCTCCCTCTTTTTTTCGTGGGCCTCGGGCAGTGCGGCTCTCACTCTTGCTTGGTTTCTTTCACGGGTCAGCAAGGGTGAGAAGAGATGGTCTGCGAGCGTTGCAGCTCCTGGTTAGCCGGAACTCAAGTCTTCCAGACTGCCCGGGAATGTGCATCGTCTGCAGACTATTGAAAGCGAAGGTTAATTGGCCATTTGAAGACTTGCCACGCTTACCAACATTACTGATTGGGATCTAGTGTCCACCCTCTTCGTGGTAAATGCATCGAAAAGGAAATTTCAAAACACCTTTGCGTTAGAGACACACTGGAAAGTCTTGCTATCTGTGGAGAAAAAGGTTTGAAAGTTCCGATTTTTCCACTCCCTTAAGATATTCCAATGAGATGGCTGACTTGGTCAGGGCTTGCCGAGATGTTTGTTGAAAGATACACGAACTCAGTGAAAAAATGGAAATTGGATGGACCCAAAATCATTTATGTTTCGCACGGCTCCTGCGGCAAATTCTCCTCGATCGTTTATGAATACGAGCCCCAAGTTGACATCACAGACCTGTTCTGGAAGGAACCTAATGGATGGAGAAAAACTCGTCCATACACCATTCGGAGTTTCGGAAACGCAAAATATAGACTGGAGAGCTTTGGACAGGTACACATTCAAGCAGATTCGGGAGGTTCTCAGGCAATTACGAGGCGAGACATTCACAACCGAGCCTGTCTTTATAACAACAATGCTCGAAGCTCTTACGGGATAATACAATATACACACCTTTAGCGTGCAATGTAGCAATGTGCACACCCACAGCATAAAATGCACACCTATTTTGCCAAGAAATATGATCTTTTCTTAAATATCCTGACTATAACGTAATACAATATAAAAAGCCAATTTAGATTAAGAAATCTAGAGCCTTATTTAGGGTTAGGAGGGTTAGGAGGGTTAGGAGGGTTAGTTAGGGTAGGTTAGGGATTAGAATTAGCGTATTAGTGTGGGAGTATAGGGGATTTATTCCCGACCAATTACTTCTCCCTAAAACATTCCGGAGTCTAATTTAAAGTTTAGAATATCTAATTTATTAATAATCAAAGAGATTGCTAGGATATTTATAGGGGTTTTAATAGGTAAACATAAGTAAGAGCCGGGGGTAAAGTTAATAGTGTGCATCTTGTAATATAAGTGTGCAAAGTGCTTGTCAGGGCAATAGGCCCGCCTGCTACTACCATGCGCTTCACGTGCTTATCATGTGCAACGCACAGGCCTTAGCTATAACCAGGCCACCGTAGCTGAATCCTAACCACCAAGGATTCGCACCTGAGAATACTACTCTTTGAAGGCTCCCTGCTTATTTTCTATTTATCTGCTCACAGTGCTACATTGCACGCTAAAGGTGTGCGTATTGTTTCTTCCCCAAGCTCTTAATTATATAGAAACTTCTAAGAACCAGGTGGTAGTAGAGCTTTTGAGCTTCTCTCTGCTACTATGGGTGTACATTTTTTCTGCAGGACCATGCCCCTACGGCGGCTTGCTGAAAGTGATGGCGAGAAGACTGATAGGCATGGCATGGAACAACTCGTGCTTTATTCGTACGACGTGATCACCCTTATACCTCTCTATGGTGTCGTTCCGCTGCCACGGTTATTACAGCAGTAAATTTATACTTGTGTAGAACTTCGAATGAAGAAATTGGAGAAGTATGTTTGCAAAGGGTTGCACCGCGCATTGGAACAATTTTTCAGGGCAAGGAAAAACGAAGCTTCTCAAGCTCGAGCGGTCGGGATACTATCTAAACGCATTCGTGTATCTTTCTATTTGCGGAGAGGGAGCATGGGATTGTGGCCGGTGGCAAAATCTACTAGAGGTAGTTGATTTGCTACCTTTTCTCGTGTCATTGAAAATTCGTTTCCCTCTTTATTATTTTTGAACTCACTAATGTCTCTTTTTATTTCACGACAGATGCTAACATATGCAGGCGTTCAATTGGCCTCTTGGGAAAGTAGCCCAGGACTAATTTGGAGTATAGCGAGCACGCTGCAAAAGGTCTATTTGCCTCCGATAACACTACATTTAGAAAGCAGTCTCTATGGCATATTGGCGATATGCCTAATCTAAGACTGTAAAAAAAAAAATAAAAAAAAAGAAAGATCTGTATTTTAGAAAAGGTGCTGTGGGAGTGGAGGATTATCTGTGCCTTGAGACTATTCAAAAACTTAGACCGAAAAGTAATGCACCAAGTATCTGGATGGTACCAGCGACTTACAACGAATAGATAACGACTTCCGAGCACGCTCCGAAGCAGAGTTTAATCCAGCGGATATTAGAAGTCCATAATTGCGCTGTAGCTCGTTTTCCATCGATTCTCATCTGCTGAAGTTAGTATGTGGGTGATATAAACGTACAAAAATGAAAAAAAGAAAAAAAAACACGTACCACTCTTTACGAATGACAGAAAGATTTTAGGGGGTAGAATATTCCTAACAAGCAACAGATCCGTCCTAGAACACCCATAGGCTGTCTAGGAACGATTCCTGCGATCTGATAAAGAAGTAAATTTGGAAAGGTGGTTTTTGCATCCAGATCCTACGCGTTACTTAGTATGTTACGGCCGTCATGGATCGGGTAATATTTACCTGTATCGATGAAGCCACTGCTTTTGTAGCACAGTCAATGACGAAGAATATTTGAAGCTCTGCCACTACAAGTGAACATGCCCTGTGTTCACAAGCGCCCATGAATTCCCATCTAATGATCGTTAAATATGGAGAGACTGGGAGAGGAACGGATACATACTAGAAGTACATATAAGGGGCGACTGTTGAGAATATTAGAGACAGCATTTGCAGCGGTCCAATATTCCAGCCGCTTGTCTAAGTTCTAGTACCATCTTCTCCTTTGTTGAACGATGCCTGATAGTGTCTAGGGCGATTCTTTTCCGCAAATTCTTTGAACCCAGCCGCATCTAAATCCTTCTTGGATTGCCTATGCTTATGAGCCTAAGTATTAGATTTTTACGGGGTACTTACTTTCCAGGCGAAATTATAATCTTTAACCAGACAATCTATATCCCACCCCACGCCCTTCTTAACCGGACCTTGGACTAGAAGGAAACCACCTCTCACTCCCTAATAAGGCAGATGACCACCGAGCTTTGAAAACGCAATTTTCCCAAGTTATCAACGATGCGTGGAATGTCTGCCACAGCCAGAAACCAATTTTTCCAGAAGTTCCGTTTGTTGTAGAGAATAAGACCCTTTCCGATTTGGCAAAGTCGTTTCATTCTTGCTGAACTTCAGACAACCATGGACTGTGGGCCGATCAATTGCTGATTCTTCATCAAGATGGAGGACTCAATCATCGGGCCCAAGGTTTGCCACCTTGCGAAAATATTCCAAAGCTCGGGCTTTGTATCTCGCATTCCGTGCTTCGAAAAATGTTGGCACACTTCCTACATGGACAGGAATTCCCTGAAACCGGATATGATATGGCTCGTCAATGACTAGAACAAGACTAATCTGAAACTCGCCAATGGCATGTAGAGCAGCAGCAATAGACCTCCACACCGCAGTGTCGTTAGTGCCTTTGGAAACAATAACAATACGAAGACTCGTCATGCAGCACTCAGGCCTGGCATGTTGTACTGTTCTCCTAAAGGCCAGAGATAGAAAACCAAGCACGGCATGAATGATCGGTAGTTGGCAGATGAAGACGCAGACTACAGACTTTGTAAATAGCTAGACTCTTTGTGTAAATAGAGCGGAACACTTACCCAATGCCACTAGCTCGGATACATCCGGGGACTGGAGCGGGGCTTTAAAGGCATTATCTCTCTCTCCGAAGTCATGAAGGATAATTCGCAGCACTAATGGGAGGAATCACTAAACGATCATGTATTTTTGTGGTATTATCCACCATGACATCGATCTGAGACTTCGCAGGATGTCTCCCCTGTGAATGCTAGATCCGAAACCGCCAACATCGCGAGGCGAACCCAGTAAAGAACAGTAAAGGTGGTGGTAAAGGACGTGGCAATCAGTATCGAACAATTAAATTTCTGTGAAGGCAGTAGATATGAAATGATATCAACGTAAAAAATATTAGGCTAGGCTCTTCTTTATACTCTGAGAGAGTCCATACATCTGTGATGATGATACTACATGGTCGCCATCAGTCTTAGCAACCTTGTCCGAGCCCTTCTCCCGGCATGGAAGGCTAGGTGCCGTCTTTCGTAGCGTAAAACTTTGTCCAGCAGGCAAGAGCCTTACCGTTTGGAGCAATTCGCTGCAACTTGACTCTTCGGTGATTGCATCGACATCAGAACTTCGATGTCCTGTGCGCGAGTGGTACAACGGCTACTTATCGGGGATCGGTTGTACGTGACATACACTTTTTGGAAGCCTTCCAAAAAGAACAGTTCCTGGGCGTCCAGATGCACACTGGCGATGACCAGTTCTTGACGCGATGGCTATGCGGCAAAGGCTGGAATGTCCGGATAATGGAGGACGGCGGACTCAGCAAATTGTGTTGGATTTGGTGGTGATACCATCAAATGAGAATGAGTGGCATGAGGCGTGAGAGGGACGCTCAGGGGAGTCCTCTTATCCGTCCTCTTCCATGACTAAGCTAAAGTTTATTGTACACACACGTGATATTCCAATATGTGCTTATCCGGCACTTCGCATGCGGGGGTCGCTCTTCGTGCCGAACCGTTGTACTCTTGTGGGCTCATGCACCTGAAATATTTAAGCGATATCCTAGTGAGTCTCAGCGGGAGACCTAGCTCCTTTTCCAAAATGCCGTCACCTCTTAGCTTTTCCCAGACGCCAAGCGTGAACCAGCCGTCCCCCTCCTCCGCGACAGGTTGTTTTAGCCAGCCCATGCGCACTGTGGTTGTCTCTTGCCCCACAACTAAATGTAACCTATAGTTGTAACCTGGCTTGGGTTACCTTTTCGCTTCATCGCATGCGTCTGCGTATGCACTGACGCCTTTCGAGACTGCGCAAATGGTTTAAACCCAAGGCTGAAAATTCCGTGGCTTTATTTAGATTCTTTGATCCCAAGGTTGGCTGATGGCATGAACCCTCGATCAATAACGCTAGAGCACTACTATTGTGGGCATTACTTTAATTGTGGCCTCCCCCTTTCATCGAGATTGCTGGCTGATTACTCCTGAATGGAGAGCTTTGAGAGCATCGAATTAATATCGCCATTTTTCGGCTGCTAACAGACGAACATCATCGTACTCGAGATTGTATACGTCCAGTTCCCTAATCCCTATCCATCTTCTCGATTCGACAACGGCAGATACGTAAGCTCACCGCCGATTCACGTATCAATTATTTTCCAAAGCTGACACTCCATAGGGCCAGACCTACCTCCAAAGTTGTCGGTGTCAGACAAGATGTGAAGTACATTGATAGATCAGCCGTCCGGGTCATCGTGCAAAACAATGCTGGCGATATAGCCATCATTCACATCAAAAAGGGGAATTACTAACAGCTTTCAGGGGGGCGGGGTCGAAGGTGACGAAGATCATGTATCCGCTGGAGAAATAGAAGCTCTTGAAGAGCTTGGCTGTAAACTCTCTTTGAGTAAGAAACGTCTGGCGACCGTTGAGGAATGGAGAAACGATTTACATCAAGTCTCTTACTGCCACAGCGAATGTCTCATGGAGGATACCAAGCGTCCAAATCTCACTGAGGAGAAGATGATGGCGGGGTTGACCCATGAGTGGATCCCTTTGGGGATGGCTATTCAGAGGTTGAAAGACGCTGAACCTGATTCTGAAGTAGGGAGGTTCATTACAGAGCGAGACATTTTCTTCCTCGAGATGTTTGCACCTCGTGCCTGAACATCAGGCAAAGATAGAAAAGCCGTCCTTGGTGTAGATTCTAAATTGAGAGATTGCTATGACAACACATTTCGATGATCTACCAGCCTCAACATCAAGGTCCCTACCAGAATCGCACACCAAAATAGCTGTTGCACTCATGTAAATTAGATAATCTGCGCGAGCTCCAACCCCATCAGTGCATTTCCCCGTCTTCGATAGCTATCTACACTACTTATGGCTCCGTCGGGGTACCCCAAATGCTAATGGGATGCACACACATGTCAAACCCGCTATCTGCCGATGTAGACTAATACAAATGGGTGACGGCCTTTGCGGTCCCGTCGGGTATCTGAGGCGAGCTGAGAACATCAGATGCCATATTGCCTCTCACGTGCCGCAAGGCTGACCTGGGGTCACCAACAAGAGGTATACGACCTGTTATCAGGGAAGGGCGAAGGCAGTTGCCTTACGCCTCTCTAGTCTTATCTTCATACTTGAGCTATCACAAAGATATCGACAACGCCTTGCTCCATTGCCTGGCGAGTGTGCCTTCCAGCAACTTTGCCAGTCAATGATGACAGCATGCATCGTTTCATGCCGAAGCGCCCCGATAGGGATAAGGGTCAACATCAGGTGAGACAATGTTGATTATAGTTTTATAAATTTATTATATCGTGATAAGCGAGCTTAACCAAATTTTAACGTTGTATAAAAAGCTTCTAGGAGGAATTTCTGCCTATTAAGCTATTAAGCTCTAAAGTATTAATCCTGATGTTGGATCGAACAGAGCACGGCGCCGTACTGTGATTCAGTGCGAACTGATTGAGTTATATTCTAACGCACCCCCTCACCCACAGAGGGGTTATCCGCCCTGGATGCATGGCTGATTTCTAATGCTAATTGCGGATGCCTGATGGCGCAGAGGCCGAAGTAGTGACAACGTTGGTTAATTTCTTATGGATAAAAAGTCGTTTCCATAGATCGAACGCAAGAGGTATTGAACTGTGCGAGAGGCTAGGCTTAAGAGGGCGCGGAGGCAACGGTTCCGGGCTGAACTATTTGAGTTTTGAACTATCGAAGTTTGAGGTTGGCGAGGAGGGTGGTGTAGGAGGCTACTACTAGAGTAATGGCGCGTTCCGGGCATATAACTATTGGACCAAAAAGAGCACGGCGCCGCACTATGATTTAGTGCGAACTAGTTTAGTTATATTCTAATAGCTAAATTTACTTTTGATGAAATAAAATGGGTGAATCAATCATAATAAGAGAATGAATGACTGAATTCTGGAATAACTAGAGACTATTTGCAACTAAATAGAAGTAGTTGACAAATCATCAGACTAATGACAAATATCAAAAACGGTATTGATACTATGATAGTCGAACTTGTGTATAAAACCTAATACATGAGTATTGCAGATCAGGTTACAGCTGATCTCAATTTCCATCACACCCTCCAGATCAGTTGAAATCCTAATCTATAGCTACTATTAAAGTAGTGGAGGTGCATAACAATCGCATTGACAGTGGAAAATCAAGGTAAAACAGTTTCCAATCTAGGGGCAGGTGACAGACCAATTTGTTGTATGAATTGCTTAAACTTATTAGGAGCAAGTGCCTTAGTAAGTCCGTCAGCAGCCATATGGCTGGTTGGGATGTAATCCAAGTGAATAACACCATTTTCAACCTAATAACGGATGAAGTGGTATTTTAAATCAATATATTTGATTTTAGAGTAATCTTTGCGGTCAGGCTTGGTTAAGGATATTGCTGGCTGGTTATCTCCAAGAATTTGGATTAGATAGAGATCTGGTTTGGCATAGTACAGTTCCTCGAGCAGCTTTCTGATCCAGATTGCTTCTTTGGCAGCGTTCGTCATTCCAACGTATTCGGCTTCGGTTGACGACGTAGCAATGTCTGACTGTTTGCTTAATTTAAATAATATCAGTCCTTCAGCAGCGAAGAATGCATATCCTTAAGTGCTAGCTCTGTTGTCCGGGTTGTCAGCATAAGCTGCATCGGTGAATCCATGAAAGTTGAGCAGCCCAGATTCGGTTGCACTGAATTTGATTACAAGATTCTAGTATCCCTTCAGGTATCGTAGGATCTAATAGGCAGCGCTTAGATGTTGATCCGTGGGATTAAAAACAAATTAACAAAGTTTATAAGTTGCAAAGATGATATCTGCTCTAGTCATATTGGCTGCGTAGCCAAGAGAACCGATTAAAGACTAGTATTCCATTCGGAGATTATTTAGTGCTTCTCCTTCTTGTCGAGGTAGTAATTAAGCCTTAGTAGGACTCATAGGAATCGAGCTTGGCTTGCAGGTCTCCATATAGTAAGCATGTAGAATCTTTTAGATGTATAACTCTTGGTCAATCCACATAACTCGATTCTTGCGATCTCTTATAACTTTCATTCCCAGGTAGAAGCTGATTGGTCCCAAATCTCGTAGGTCGTATTTAGAGCTGAGTTCCTTCTTCATAGACGCAATTCTCGCTTTATCCTTGTGAATCAGAATCAGGTCGTCAACGTAGATGATGATGATTGCTCCGTCTTGGTGCATAAGGACACAGGGGTCAGCTTTCAACTAGTAGTATCCGATCGATATAAGGTATCCGACTAGTTCTTATTGCCAAAGTCGGGGTGCTTGTTTCAAGCCATAGAGAGCTTTTCGTAACAAAACAATTAGTTTCTACTTGGTTGGCCGAGGTGGAAATCCATGGGGTAAAGCCATGTAGACGTCTGGTTTGTCAATTTTGCCTTTAATATAGGCTGATATGATATCCAGCTATTCACATTCGAGATCCAGTAGGGTAACAATAGCCATAAGGATCTTGAAAGTAGCAGGTCTAACAACAGAAGCAAAGGTGTCGTAGTAGTCCAGCCCTGGACGTTGCTTGTCTCCACGAATGCAAAGCCGGACTTTACATAATGTGAGTTCTCCTTGAGAGTTGGCCTTGTACTTAAATACCCAAGTGGCTAGCAAAATTCTAGCATTCTCTGGGGCTTCCACTGTATCCCAGGTGTAATTAGTTTAATGCTATTTCAATTCTTTGATGCCGCCAAGAATCCACTAATTCCTGAGAGGATGATTGAGGACTTCTTTCCAGGTAGTTGGCTCAGGTGGGAGATTCTTGACTTGGGGTTGGTGATCGAGTCCAGTAAGAAAGCAGTAGGTTGTGATAGATGGCAAAATTATAAAGACATTTCTTGGCCTACCTAGCTTGCCAGTGCGCGCATCCAAGAGTCTACGATAGTACTATCCTCTTTCTATTTAAGATCTATCTCGAGCTGATTTTCTAACTAGTGTGGGTTCTTCTGGATGGATTGATTCTGGTGAATCTAATAAAACAGATTCGTCATCTAAATGATGATAGCCTTATTATTCTAATAGAGCATCTAAATCTTGCTCTTCATCTTGTTCTATATCTAATTTAATTAATTGCTGTTTCATGTCTTAATCCTATAGCTATAAGGCACGTTGTGCAATTATTTAGAGTCGACATCGCTAGTCGAACTACTCAATGGTTTAGTCTTATGAAATCTCCTCTTCCTAATACTAAGGAAAATTCTAATTCTAATCAACGTCTAGTGGAGCTTCACCCTCCGATAATAGAGGCAGTAATATATATTCCACTATTAAGTCATCTTCTTCTGAGACATCCTACACAGAAGGAAGTTCAATGTCCTTTTCGTTAAATGTAACATACGAGGTTCTGACAATAGCGCGCTTAGCCGAAAGGTAGATTCGATAAATCGAGTCTCCTTCGTAGCTAATGAGCTTTCCGTACTGTATACGTAACTCTAGCTTGTTGCCTTGAGTGCGTCTTTGCATTGAAATATGCACGTATGCAGTGCAACTAATGGTTCTCTAGTTTAAGATATTCGGAACTGTAGTTGGCAGATATAGCTTTTCTATAAGTAGTTAAAATAGTGTCTTATAGTTCTCATTAGTCCGAGTAGGTGTTCGGTTAATGATTTTAACTGCGGTGTTCAGCGCTTCAGGCCAGAGATGTAATAACAAGTTGGCTCCTTATAGCATTAATCTAAGCCTAGTCTCAGTTATATAGTTTGCTTTCTCAGCCTTCCCATTTTGCTCTAGCGTATAAGGCGTTAATATTTGGAGTCGAATTCCTCTCTCTATACAGTATGCTTGTAATTAATTTGTTGGCAGTTCTATACCGGCATCAATTCGATAGGCTTTCGGATATTCTCCAGTCTGGGTGTGCAGCAATTCTGCATATTTCTTCAGGATATTCAGCGCCTCGTGTTTGTGCTTAAATAGATAAGCCCAAATAAAGCCTATAGCGTCATCCTTAAATTAGGAGAAATAGCGTTCTCCTTTCATTCCAGTAACTAACATTTGGACCATATCAGAATGGACTAGTTGCCCTGGCTGCTCTGCTCGCTCCTGTAGTTCATAGCTAATTTTACGCTGAGACTTAGTGAGCTCGCAAGTCTCGCATATTTGCTGTTAGCCAATGAGCTCAATGCTCAGTTGTTTAGCAAGAATCTTGCATGCATGGTAGGATACGTATCCCATACGGCGATAAAGAAGATTAATATCAAGTTTAGTAGTTACCGCTAGCAGAAGCAGTGAATGGTAATATTAAGTTTAATTACCGACTAACTAGATTCTCGGGCTGAAAAATCCAAGCTCTTTACTGTACGGCGTGTACATAATCTCACGGTTACTATCATTGTAAAAACCAGGAGTGTTTAAGCCAACGAAAAATAGCTGGTTTGATTTTCTCTCATAGAAAATTCGTGATGAAATGACACTAATTGGCAAATTAGGAGTAAACAAAACATCCTAAATATTGCGTGTGATTTGATTATTACTAGAGTCGAGGAAAGTTATCTAGACTATTCCTTTGCCAAGGACTTTAACTAAACCTCCACCAGTGTTAATATTGCTGGGTAGAGTATCTTATAGATCAACGAAGGCCATTTCGTTGTTGCAGCAGTAGTAGTAGAAGCCAGTATCTATAATAAACTCGTTGTAGTACCACTCCTTCTCGCGTTCTAGTGTCTCAGGCATTCTAATTAAAGGAAAGACAGCCATATTGTTAATAACACCTACCTTAGTATTCGATTTAACGTTCTCTTCTAGCTTCTTCTTCTTCTATTTCTATAAAGCGAGGTATTCATCAACCAGCTTCTTATTCGGCTTATAGTCGTAGCTCTAACAGAGCTCCGGATGTAGATCAAAGCACTAATCTAGCCCACCGGGGTAATATCTCTTACAGCATTCGCAGACTAGGTGTCGTGTCGAGGTTAAGGACTGACTAAATTTGCCTTGCCTCTTAATCAAGTTAACTTATGCGTTCGTTTGCAGGTTATTCCGCTTATTCTCATCAATAAGCTAATTAATAAGATCATAAAGCTTAATTTTCTCATTATTGCGCAGCAGCTGACGCTTTACTGTAACCCAAGCGTCGAAGTATTAATCGAGTTTGGCTAAGAGCTGATAGACGGCAATCTCATCGGGTAGCTTCAGGCCTAATTGGACGCAGTCCGTCCAGGCAGCACTGTACTTTCGCAGGAAGATCTCGATGTTAGATAATAGGTCGTAGATCAGATTCGTCCAGATTAAAAAATAGATCGATTGCTAAATGGGTCCTTCAGCTTCAAACTAGCTAAGGATTTCGTTCCACATTTCTTTGGCTGATGTAAATGTTGCGAGGCTTCTGACGTAGTCAGAGTAGACTGTAACCTAAATAGCAAACATTACCTTCGAATCTTTAGTCTTCCAGCTTGTCCACCTCTTCAGCTTCCTTTAGTAAACAGTAAGGGCTTCCTCACTAATCCTATCTTCTTCTTCAGGATCCATTAGAAGTATCTCTGCCGGCTTCTTCTATTGTCCTGTAACAACAAGCCAGACATCTTCTCGTTCAAAGTATCGTTGCAGCAGCGTCTTCCACTAAACGAAGTTCTTTAATCCAATAAGCCTTGGAATATGTCCAAGCTCCTTTGCTATTATGTCAGACATGCTAGTGGCGAGCACAATCTAATTGCTATACGACTGCAGCTAGCTCTAGCTATATAATACAGTTCAACAGGCTGGGTGCTACAATGCGCTAGAGCGACCCGGGCTCATAACCTAATAAAATAAAATGGGTGAATCAATCATAATAAGAGAATGAATAACTAAATTCTAGAATAACTAGAGACTATTTACAACTAAATAGAAGTAGTTAATAAATCATCAGACTAATGACAAATATCAAAAACGGTATTGATACTATGATAGTCGAACTTATGTATGAAACCTAATACATAAGTATTGCAGATCAGGTTACAGCTAATCTCAATTTCCATTAACTTTTTTAATAATCTCTAGATGGGTTGCTTTTATTAATAGGTCGCTAATAAAACTTACTTATTTAATAGTTTATATTTTGGAGCGTTATAAATTTTACATTAAGGCATTAGAATTATTTAATAGTTATTATTAGAATATGAAGTTATAGTTTTTCCACTATTATTAGTTTTTAGGTGTTAAGGCTCAACCTTAGGATAATCGCTAAAAGGTTTATTACGCTACGTACAGGAAGCTAGAACTTAAGAAGCGAAAAGGAAAAAGAAGAAGAAGAAGGACGAACGACTTAAATACAGGGGTAAAAGAGAGTCACGTGTCCGCTAAGGATTCTTCCGAAGCTTACTTTTACCACCAGGCTTCCAGACCATAATATTAAGTATTTATATAGTGTCTAACGTACTCCACAAGCGAGTCGCGCACACAACCGAGCCGCGCACCTCGCTAACTTTCGCAACACGTCAGCTTTCAACTACTATAGCTCAACCAATTACTACCCAATCAACCTATAACGAAGGAGATATCTTCCTTACTATCTCATCTATTAATAAAAAGCAAATTCAGAGTGAAAGACGCGCCGCATCAACGTTTAACGTCCCCCCAAGCACGCTCCGCGACCGACGCGCTGGAACGCAGCCACGACGCGATTGTAAGGCTAACTATAAGAAGCTCACCAAATCTAAAGAACTAGCGATTATCCAGTATACGCTTAACCTAGATTCACGAGGGTTTCCGCCTACGAAGCAGATGATACGAGCTATGGCTAATAAACTATTAGAGGCTCGTGGCGGCCAGCCAGTTGGCATAAACTGGCCAGATAACTTTATCAGGCGCACGCCTGAGCTAAAGGCTTAGCGGAGCCGCGCATACAATCGCCAGCGAGCCTTAAATAAGGATTACCAGGTCATTAGCAAGTGGTTCAAGCTTATAAGCTCTATTAAAGAGAAATACGGCATCTAAGACGAAGACAGCTATAACTTTAATAAGATTAGCTTTATAATGGGGGTTATCTTAGCCCAATTAGTTATCACAGGCTCAGATAGGCGTAGCAGGCCAAAGGTGGTTTAGCTAGGCAATCGTGAGTGGGTTACCGTGATCCAGGGAATCAACGCTACTAGATAGGCGATCCCACCTTTCATCGTCTTCGCGGGTAAGCACCACCTCTCTACCTGGTACAAGGGCAACGATATACCTCGCGATTAGGCTATTAGATTAAGCGACAATGGATGAACCAACAATAAGCTTAGAGTCGCGTGGTTAAAGCACTTTAACGCGCACACGAAGACGCGTACCGTGGGCACGCATCGGCTGCTAGTAATCGATGGCCATGAGAGCTATATATCACTTAAATTCCAAGAGATCTATAAGAAGAACAATATTATTGCTCTCTATATGCCGCCACATTCGTTACACCTACTGCAGCCACTTA
>JAJJID010000662.1:0-16554 GCA_022204955.1 Macrophomina pseudophaseolina
GTTGCCGCTCTCGAGGTGGTTCAACAGCGCGGACGGGGTTGCGAACTTCTTCTGGCACGAGCCGCCCGTCGGACAAGGTATGATACGCGGAGGTTTGTGCGCACGCTTGTGCGCCTTCAGCGCCTTCTTCGTCGCGAACTTCTCGTCGCATTTGGCGCACTTGTGCTGGAGAGTGGTTCAACCTTGCGCGGCTCCCGTATACCTGGTCGCACTGACAGCAGTGCCTTTCAAGGTAATCATCGCTGGGATAGTCACGCCCACAGTCGCAGCAAGAATATTGTGTGGGGTGCGAGACATTTCGGACATGTTTGAGATGCTGTGAGGCGTTGGAGAAGTGGACATTGCAGTGCGAGCAGAAACAGTGGCCTGTCTCTGCCTGATGCTTGAGAAGCATTTCCATGCCTCTGAACCGCTTGCAGCAAAGGCCGCATTGTGGATGAGAGCTTCTTTTATGACTCTCACGTTCCCCTTTACTGGGAAAGAAGAGTTTGCAGAAGCCACACGCCCACTTTCTATCAGAAGAAGGAGTCGACTTTGTATAGGGATTTCTCAGAGGCTTGTGTTGGCGAATGCGCTCTGACGGGAGGGGAAGTTGCAATACCTCCAGGTCACCGCGACGGGCTGGTCCTCAAGATAAGGAAGGGAAATCGCAACCCGGGAATGCTTGTCCAGGCAGACCCGCGCGATCCGCGAGCCCCTGCGCCTTAAGATATATGCGCGAGTCCACCGTTCTAACGGTGGACTGAGCGCTTACACAAATTTTCGCCAGGTGACTTAGGGTTACGGTACGGTGGACTGAGTACGGTGGACTCAGAAAAAGTGACTGGATTGGTATTAAATTAAGATATATTATAGAGTGCATCGTTGCCGTCCAAACATAGTAGGGTTTAAGCCGATGCGCCCGTCCGTTCATGAAGAATTCGAGGGCGAAGGTCAGTTAGGGTAAGGTTGATGGGGTGCGAGCAGCAAGGGCAGGGGTGCGCGATATCGTGCCGGAATTGAAAAGGGGAGAAATATTCGAGCACCCGTTCAAGCCGCTTTCACGATTCCGAGAATTTTGACGGTCGAGGAAAATAGTCATCAGAATGGCGAGCAAGCATTTTTTATCATTCAGGTGAGTATCGGGTCGTGATATGCAAGGAATGCCAGCACGCCGTATGGCCGGACCAGGTGGTAGGACATTTGCAGGGCAGACATCACGGTATGCCCGGAAAGGACGCAGAATCGATTGCGGAGGAGGTCAGGGTGGTCCCCGGACTGATCAAATTCCCCGGCGAATTCGAGGCGTCGACAGGCCGATCCCGGAGTTACCGCTGCATGAGGACGGGTTATCGTGTCGCTTGGAGGTGGGCAGGTGTACATATATTTGCTGGGACAAGAAGATGATCAAAAAGCACTGGCGGGTCGAGAATCGGTGGTCAGCAGGCGGTAGCCGGAATGGAGGAGGGTCGGGTAAGAGCAAGGCCAACAGGGTGGAGAGGCGATTTCGAAAGGCAGCGAAGCCGGTCCGTTGTCAGCGGTATTTTACAAAGCCGGCACGGGTCGCAGTATTTCGAGGTACGGCAGCCAGGGTGATCAAGGCGACGACGATGATAAGGCGGCATGGGCGCGGGTGTGGCAGCAGGCGCAGGCACAGTGGGACGAGGCCGATAAGCAGGCGGCCGCGTGAAGCTGAGCGAAGAACTTCGTCAGCGGCAGAATATTGGTATTTCTCCGACCGCCCTCGTCAAGGCTAGATGATGACCAATCAGAGCAGAGGGAATGGAAACGGGGGCTGTTTACCATAAAGCATAGGTCTTAGGGCATGATTTGCTGCTCCGCTTCGTTGATGGCTCTTTGCACCCGCCGGACTTTGTGACGCCTTTCTCTGATGGCCCCATTCGCTCGCCTGGGACAAGAGTTTCGCAAGCCATCGGCGTTAGCCGCCTGGACTTCCCGCGTGCAAATCCATTGGCTCGGATCGACTGGCATCCGCTCTACTTGGTGGAAGCGCCGCCAAGGCGGAATTTGATCCGAACCTTCGCCTGAGAGAGCGAAGAGCGCCATCTGGCACCTTCGCTCTCAACAACTGTTAATTAAAGCGTGGCCCCCCCTCCCTTTCCTCACAATGCTCACACCCTCTTGCCCTCTCTGCCGCCACTATACCGCTACTTGACAGTCATAGTTCTACTAACAATTTATCCAGGTGCTCGCGATTGGCAAAGTGGCCGAATCATGTCTGCCCGGATTCCAAACAGTCACAAGTGTGATTTTTGCAGAGATACCTCGTCCAGCAAATTCGGACGCCAGAAACACAACATTCATCCGCGACGTAGAGCATGTTATAAGCGATCTTTAGAGTTGGGAGACATGTAGGTACATCAATGGAAGACAGGCCACTGCTGCTATCCAGATTGCAACATTTACATTTAGATTCTCCGTCTTTACACAGAACAAGATTTCGAATAAATTCCTACTCAAAAATTTCTGCATTTCATTCAGCTCCCTTGAGATTCCTTCCTTCCATCGTCCTCTTTTTTCCTCTCTGTGCGATTCAGTCTCTTCAACTCTAGACTTATTAAAATTCCGACACTTTCGTCTTGTTTGTCAAGCACTAAGGTTGAAATTTTTGGGTTTCAATCGTTTTAATAAGGTCGATTACACCGTTACGTACAATGGCGCCAAGAAACCATTTCTCCAATTCAGAACCAGACAGAGCCCCGGCACACCGTGTTCAAAAACCGAAACTCCTCGCTGCACTCGCTCTACATGCAGCAAAACTTACACCTCGCAGAGAGAGACCAACTGAACGCTAGCCGGAAAGTAAACCTTGAGAATGCCTTGTATATGGCCTATGTAGAGCCTTGAGGGCTTTGCGCTAGTAATCAAATCCCGATTGCTTGCGTTTGCCGCCCACCGGCATTCAGCAGCGCGATTTCTCTCCAATCCGATGTAGCTATTCTGGAGGTATCGAACGGCGATTCGTGCGCGTAGGACGGGAGTATGATCGTGTAGTTGCTGGATATGTTCGGCAAAGGGATCGTTTCCGGGTTTGCAGCTGAGGATAATGATAATTATTTGCAAAAGCGTAATACTGGGGGCAAGTCCACACACCTCGCCGCTTACATCGCCGACTGCACCGACTCATGAACCGGAGCCATGCCCTGACTCGTGTGCGAAAGATATAGCCGACGCAGGGAATGATGACCATTAGGAGAACGGCAATAAGAGATATGATGGTTTCGTTGTTAAAAGAAGATTTGTATTTGTCCGATTGGTCCGAACGTGGGTACACGACCACCGAGTTTATAGGCGCCATTTGTGTCTGATCTTCTAGCTGAATTACACAATCCAAGGCTGCCTCGACCGGTGGGCTGTGCGGAGGGACGGAGAATCAGCAAGGCGTTTTAAGAAACCGGGAGCCGGCCGGCGAAACTCAACTGTTCCACCCCCTTGCCCACCACCCGCATTTGGTGCACCAATTGCGTGTCGTTGGTGCACCAAATGCGGGTGGTGGGCAACGGGGTGGAACATGGTTGGTCAAAAATCGCGCACCCGCATGCATATTCTGCCGGCAGAATCTTGGACAGTCGAATTCATAGTGTTTTCTCTACACTTGTAGTAGCTCGTATATGTTTATATCGTCTTTCTTCACTCCAGGATGCCCTCTTCTGCGTCTTCTATGCACGTATGTATCAGTAACTCCCTCCTCATACTCGTTACCGCCCTCCAGCCTGATCACCTCTTGAATATGTCTTATAATGCGCTCAATCCAGCGTTGAATACGCTCCTGGGGTAGTTCCTCCCACGCCTTTAGCCAGAGTGCTTCTTCCTCTTCGTATTCTGAGGCGCTCCCTTCTTCGTAGTTCTCCACTTCATCTACTGCCAGCACGGCTCAATTATGTTTAAGCCTGGTGAATTGCCCGACTAGAAGAGACGCTGTACCTTATATAGAGAGTATACTTGCTTCTGATGTTCGTGCGCATGAGCAGGTGCGAGGTCTTTCTATACGACCGTATTGGGACGGTCCTTTATGTACTTCTTAGCAAATGGGAGTAGCTTTGGAATAAGAATCACTTAGTGATAACGCCACCAATCGATGCCGCCATTATTCTTCTCGTTACGGACGAGGGCACCGGTTTTCTCCGTAAACTTCCACTGCGGCTTATGGCCAGGACGGTTACGGAGGCCCAGCCTATTCATAGCTGTTTCCAACTCCCACCTCCGCCGTGCCTCCGGCTCGAGCCGTGCGTTGATCTTAGCCAAGATCTTCTGTGCCTCTCTCTTCTCTTTAGCCGTCTCACGCTTCTATACGTGACATGGGCCCTTCTTATCGTAAGAGAAGCAACCCCAGAATATAAACTCTGAGGCCGACTTCCACCGAGGGCGAACGCAGCTAGGGAGGGAGCGTTCATCTGCAGTACGCCACACACGGTGCTTGCCACGTCGGTGGCCGAGAACGACGCTCGTTTCGTCCGACCAGATAACATTCTTCCAGTCCTCCAATGTCCAATGTTGGTGCGCACGAGCAAAGGCAAGCCGAGCTATCTTGGCCTGTATGCTAAGGCCCGGTTTCCGTGTAAACTTCGTCTTATTCATGTAGAGTCCCTTAAGGATGCGCCATACGGTCATAGAGATATTTCCTACCTCATCAGCGATGATTTGGCAAGCCTTTTCTCTACCATTCCGGTTTTTCTTAACGGCCTCCACCACCTTCTTCTTGACCGAGTTTGTCCGCTTGGAAGGGTGGCCGGATTTAGGCTTATTGGCAAGGTATTCGTCGAGAAGAGGCGCTTCATCAGGCTGCCAGCCGTTGGCTTTGGCACCTCTGTACAGCCGGTTCGCGGTTTGGGCAGGAACACCAGTCTACTGCTTAACAATCTTGTTGGGAAAACGATTATGCTTAAGAGTGACCGCTTGCGCGCGCGTTGCAAGGTCAAGGTAGGGCATAGTAGGTAGGTAGGCTGGCTGGGTAGCTAGCAGCGAGTGTGTGCAGCGAACGGTGGAGGAATATACGTGTCTTCATGAGAGGCGGTGAGTAAAGGCGGTGTGCGGGCAGTAAGGTTATGAAACACCAGCCGGCGCCTGGCTGATCACGGGCATGAGTAATACTTTTGGTAGGAACCTCCGTACTTCAGGCACTTAGTCGCCTCCCCACAGCCACGTTGAGGGGATTATCCCTGTAGTAGAGGGCGGTGCAGGCGCTACGGGGGAGAGACACGTACGTACGGCCGTGTCCTGTGCGTTAGGGTGTCGGCTACTCGTATACGGGCAGTCCGGAGGCACGAGTGATTGCGATGAATAAGCAGGCTTATTGAGAAAGCAACCATTGGCTACGATTAGCCACAAAAGCGGACATAACGTGTTCCACCACTCACCGGCCCACCCCAGTCACCAGCCCGCCCTCACCAACACCACAGCACGTCTTTGTACAATTGCTCCACAACAACAGAATGAATTTAACAAAAAAAAAAAAAAAACCTAGCTACTTCTCTGAGCACTAGTGCACCGTCGCCTAGTATGGCCTTGAACATGGCAGCTACTGCACGTCGGCAATGCTCGTCGTCTCGCGTTAGCAGCTTTGCTTCGATCTACCTCCTGCCCCCTAGATACAGTCCCCTCAAGTAGAAATTGGCCTTGCTGGGCCTGCAAAGCACCTCCCTGTGCAATATACCTTCGGCGAAATTGCTCCTTGTGCTTTCGGCGTTGGTTTACTGCACGAAGCTCCGAATTTTCCTTCGCAAGCACAACTGCCGAATGCATCGCCATCTGGCACCCTTTGATGAGTTGATTGACTGCCCGACTAGTCGGGCTCTGCGAGGGGCGCCGAAGGAGTTCTTGTACAAGCCTAGACTGTTTTCCTAGCTGTGCGAGAGTGTGTGGCGTTTCTGATGTCCATGGAGGGGCTTCACCACTGGATGTGCCTGGTGGTGAGGGCGTCTTGGTAACTGTGAGCGACGATAAGACACGTTGTGGATCATATGGTATAAGACCTGCAGCCTGAAATCCACTTCTGATATTCTGTTCTGTAAAGGTTGGCCGCCAGATCTTTAGAATAGGTTGCTAGAAAGTCCATCTTTGTCGATATAATGGATTCCTTGGCGGACAAGCTGTTGTACCTCTTGGCCATACGAGCGCTTTAGAGGGGAGAAGCAGCTCACATCAAGCGGTTGAAGAAGATGCGAGGTGTGCGCAGGCATACACAACGTGACAATGCTGTTTGCGGTGCAGTGTTGGTCAAACTCGGGTGTTGCATGGCTGCTGTGGCCGTCGAGGATGAGCAGACGGTGGGTTCCCTTGGTGCGAGATTCCGTGTGCATATTGAAATGCTTGATCCATTCAAGACCCAGCTGATCTGTCGTCCAGCCATTGTCGCTTACAGCAATCACCCAATCGGCCGGCAGCTCTCGGTACCAGTTTGACTGATGGACTTTTCCAGCAAGAATAATGAATGGCGGAATCGCCCAGCCAGAGGCATTAATGCCCTCGATCGCCGTTGCCCACTCCCGGTTTCCTGGTTGCACAACAATTGCTCGGCCGATTGTGTCGGAGCTTGTAACCACCTTAGATGTCGCAACCATCCCCATCATGAATCCTGTCTCGTCAAAGTTGTATACGTCGTCGTCTAGAATGCCGTACAACTGACGCGCCTCCTGAACGCGCTTGAACCACGCGTCAATCGTGCCGGGACCTTCGCATTTGGCACGCTGTGGGTGGAACTTTCGATTCCATTTCGTTTGGAGCTCAGGCTGGGCGTTGAGAAAGCGGGATACCCAGTTCTTGCCGACCGGTTGGGGTGGAGGATTCTCGCCACGTGCTGCGAGTAGAGTGTCTGCCATTCGCCGTACGTCAATAATGTGGCGGAAATGCTCGTCTGTCTAAGTGCAGGACCCACTGAACTAGCGCTTGTTCTTCAGATAGTTGCAGCTTTCGTTTCTTTGCGTTTGATTTTGTAATTGAGAAAGACCCGTGGATTCGACGCCGTAGGGTCGTTCGAGGATCGTTGTATGAGGTCGCCGCTCTGCGAACGCTCGAAATTTGTTTATTTTGAATAGCTTGCTGTGTAAGAGATAGTCTGCCTTCTTTCTGGAGTGATTCGAGGTTCTGTGTCGACGCCATTGTTGTTTTTGCTTGGCGACTCGTCGCGGTGTTGGTGAGGCGGGCCGGTGACTGGGGTGGGCCGGTGAGTGGTGGAACACGTTATACCAGAATGGATCCTAGTGTGGCGAAGGTTTCTGGAAGTGTCCATGGGCAGCTACGTGTCCTCTTGCACTGATGCCTGGTGCAGCTTATCACTCATTCCCCTTTCCCATCACCATCACCATTGTAAGTTGGCATGAATCGCGCCAGTGAAATCCTCTCAAGAGGGCCTTGATCCTTTAGAGCCCAGGTAGGTGGTACATGCCAAGAGCTGAGCTGACGCGAATATATCAAGCCTGTGCCCGGTTCCCGTGTTTCCCGTCTGTCCCGTGCGGGATTTCGACTAGTGCGGCTCTGCCACATCTTGGTGTTGCTGGCACTTGTGGCGCTTCTTCCCATGCGAACCTTCTATCCTTAGGGTTAACTAGTCCGTGTGGCCTGGGTTTTGTAACAACTACTAAAGGGTTTGCGATGGTATTTATTTGATTACTCCTAGTTTGAAACATTAAGTATACGAAATGCTGACGAGGAGCGATTTGGTGGTGTAGCGGGTAAGTAGCGCCGTCTAGAAGATCGCGAGTATAGACGATGCTGACGAGGAGCGATTTGGTGGCGTAGCGGGTAAGTAGCGCCGTCTGAAAGATCGCGAGTATAGACGATGCTGACGAGGAGCGATTTGGTGGCGTAGCGGGTAAGTAGCGCCGTCTGAAAGATCGCGAGTATAGACGATGCTGACGAGGAGCGATTTGGTGGCGTAGGAGGTAAGTAGCGCCGCCTAGAAGATCGCGAGTATGGACGACGCTAACAAGGAACGATTTTGTGGTGTAGCGGGTAAGTAGCGCCTTCTGAAAGATCGCGAGTATAGACGACGCTGACGAAGAGCGATTTGGTGGTATAGGTCGTAAGTAGCGCCGTCTAGAAGATCGCGAGTATGGACGACGCTAACGAAGAGCGATTTGGCGGCGTAGCTCGTAAGTAGCGCCGTCTGAAAGATCGCGAGTATAGACGACGCTGACGAGGGGTAATTTGGTGGTGTAGCGGGTTAGTAGCGCTGCCTACAAGATTGCGAGTATGGACGACGCTGACGAAGAGCGATTTGGTGGCGTAGGGGGTAAGTAGCGCCGTCTAGAAGATCGCGAGTATGGACGACACTGACGAGGGGTGATTTGGTGGCGTAGGAGGTAAGTAGCGCCGTCTGAAAGATCGCGAGTATAGACGATGCTGACGAGGAGCGATTTGGTGGTGTAGGAGGTAAGTAGCGCCGTTTAGAAGATCGTGAGTATAGACGACGCTGACGAGGAGCGATTTGGTGTTATAGCGGGTAAGTAGCGCCGTCTAGAAGATCGCGAGTATGGACGACGCTGACGAGGTGTGATTTGGTGGCGTAGGAGGTAAGTAACGCCGTCTGAAAGATCGCGAGTATAGACGACGCTGATAAGGAGCGATTTGGTGTTGTAGCGGGTAAGTAACGCCGTCTGGAAGATCGCGAGTATAGACGACGCTGATAAGGTGTGATTTGGTGGCGTAGGTCGTAAGTAGCGCCGTCTGAAAGATCGCGAGTATAGACGACGCTGACGAGGAGCGATTTGGTGGCGTAGGAGGTAAGTAGCGCCGTCTAAAAGATCGCGAGTATAGACGACGCTGATAAGGAGCGATTTGGTGTTGTAGCGGGTAAGTAGCGCCTTCTGAAAGATCGCGAGTATAGACGACGCTGACGAGGAGCGATTTGGTGGTGTAGCGGGTAAGTAGCGCCGCCTAGAAGATCGCGAGTATGGACGACGCTGACGAGGAACGATTTGGTGGTGTAGGTCGTAAGTAGCGCCGTTTGAAAGGTCGCGAGTATAGACGACGCTAATGAGGTGCGATTTGGTGGTGTAGTGGGTAAGTAGCGCCGTCTGAAAGATCGCGAGTATAGACGACACTGACGAGGTGTGATTTGGTGGCGTAGGAGGTAAGTAGCGCCGCCTAGAAGATCGTGAGTATGGACGATCTGACGAGGAGCGATTTGGTGGCGTAGGGGGTAAGTAGCGCCGTCTGGAAGACCGCGAGTATAGACGACGCTGACGAGGAGCGATTTGGTGGCGTAGGAGGTAAGTAGCGCCTTCTGAAATATCGCGAGTATGGACGATGCTGACGAGGAGCGATTTGGTGGCGTAGGGGGTAAGTAGCGCCGTCTGAAAGATCGCGAGTATAGACGCTGACGAGGAACGATTTGGTGGTGTAGTGGGTAAGTAGCGCCGTCTGAAAGATCGCGAGTATAGACGACGCTGACGAGGGGTGATTTGGTGGCGTAGTTCGTAAGTAGCGCTGTCTAGATGATCGCGAGTATGGACGACGCTGACGAGGAGCGATTTGGTGGTGTAGCGGGTAAGTAGCGCCGTCTAGAAGATCGCGAGTATACACGACGCTGACGAGGAGCGATTTGATGGTGCAGCGGGTAAGTAGCGCCGTCTAGAAGATCGCGAGTATGGACGATGCTGACGAGGAGCGATTTGGTGGCGTAGGAGGTAAGTAGCGCCGCCTAGAAGATCGCGAGTATGGACGATGCTGACGAGGAGCGATTTGGTGGCGTAGGGGGTAAGTAGCGCCGTCTGAAAGATCGCGAGTATGGACGACGCTGACGAAGAGCGATTTGGTGGTGTAGGAGGTAAGTAGCGCCGTTTAGAAGATCGCGAGTATAGACGACGCTGACGAGGAGCGATTTGGTGGTGTAGCGGGTAAGTAGCACCGTCTGAAAGATCGCGAGTATAGACGACGCTGACGAGGAGCGATTTGGTGGCGTAGCTCGTAAGTAGCGCCGTCTGAAAGATCGCGAGTATGGACGACGCTGATGAGGTGCGATTTGGTGGTGTAGCGGGTAAGTAACGCCGTCTGAAAGATTACGAGTATGGACGACGCTGACGAAGAGCGATTTGGTGGCGTAGGGGGTAAGTAGCGCCGTCTAGAAGATCGCGAGTATGGACGACGCTGACGAAGAGCGATTTGGTGGCGTAGCTCGTAAGTAGCGCCTTCTGAAAGATCGCGAGTATGGACGATGCTGACGAGGAGCGATTTGGTGTTGTAGCGGGTAAGTAGCGCCGTTTAGAAGATCGCGAGTATGGACGACGCTGACGAGGTGTGATTTGGTGGTGTAGGTGGTAAGTAGCGCCGTCTGAAAGATCGCGAGTATAGACGACGCTGATAAGGAGCGATTTGGTGGTGTAGCGGGTAAGTAGCGCCTTCTGAAAGATCGCGAGTATAGACGACGCTGACGAGGAGCGATTTGGTGGCATAGGAGGTAAGTAGCGCCGCCTAGAAGATCGCGAGTATAGACGACGCTGACGAGGAGCGATTTGGTGGTGTAGTGGGTAAGTAATCTACTTTAAGGACTAGAATCTATTATAGAAGTTCTATGCTAATACTAAAGATATCTTAGACTTCCATTCCCGATGAGCGCTTTGCCAGTCAATTTTTTACCCGGCTTCATCGGACGCCGGATAGGTTTGCGAGTCGGATTTTTACGCGGCTCAATCAGATTCAGAGTAAGCAACTGCGTGAGAAGATCTTAGCTTTAGGAAGGCTAATAATATATTAGAAGCGCTATTACGACATGAAACTTCACCCGCGCTGTGCTATCGATGTGTGCGGATTCATTTCCCTTTAGGACCTTCTGAACTTTCTTTCAACGCCTCGGAAATGCGAACCACGTCGCAGTCTTGCCAGCTCTGTGCAATGATTCTTCAACTTTTTGGACCATTTACAAATAGCCACGGTTCTGTGGTATTCCGTAGGCATGGAGCCAGTTTGGATCTTCAAGTTGAGAACCGTTCTCAACCTGGTCTTACAATAGTCGCCGTCCCTGGTTAGTACTATCGAGTTTCTTATATTTTTATTACTGTTAGAAGAGATAACTAACTATTAATAGGAGCAAGAGCAGTTCCGCAGGATATCCAAATTGGATTCCCAGTCTTGCCCGAAGTGGGAGACTCGACCCATTTCACACTCCTCCGCGAATGGCTTCGAGCCTGTAACGAGGGTGGTAAATGCTACGAAAACCACACTCAGCTACGATTACTCCCGACAAGAGTCCTAGACGTGGGTGATCAAAAAAATCAGAGGCTGCTACTTCACGAGACAGATGATGGAGAGAAAGGAAGATACATCGCTTTATCTCATTGTTGGGGTGAACTAACGAAGGCTGAGAAATCGAAGTTCTGCACCTATGCCTGCAATATTGAGGAACGAAGGAGGCGCATCAACTTCAATGATCTGCCTAAGACTTTCCGAGACGCCGTGACTGTTGCACGGAAATTAGGCGTACGATACCTCTGGATTGACTCGATGTGCATCGTACAGCCTCATGAAAATTGTTCCTGCAAAAGTGAGGACTGGGATACCGAGTCGAGAAAGATGGAGCAGTACTACAGCTCAGCCTACTGCACAATCGCTGCGGACTCTGCCGAAGATTCAAATGGTGGATTGTTTCAATCCCGACGAGCTCGTCAATACGTGCGACTCCCAAATTCGCAAGACACTACGCTTTACCTCTGTGAAGCAATCGACGATTTCGACCGCGACGTGGACAAAGGAGTTCTTAACAAGCGGGGATGGGTGTTCCAAGAAAGAGCCCTGTCGTGTCGAACAATTCATTACACGAATACCCAAACCTATTGGGAATGTGGGTGCAGGATCCGCTGTGAAACCCTCGGAGCACTTAGTCCGTAAGTCCCACATTCTTTACCTATTTCTCTTACATCAAAATCTTCCTTAACAATTCATGTACATTCTCTTAAAAAATATTTCTAAAACTTTATACTAGCATGCGATCAAGAGCTATCTAACTTTATCATCTAGTCCGCTGCGTTACAGATTGCACGAGCCTCAATTTCCCCGGTCTGGTCCGTTAGGTAGCTATTCTAGGCGTGAGATATTTAAGTTCGCCTTTCAGCAATATTCGCAACTTTCTCTCACGAAATGTTCCGACCGGTCTATTGCTATCTCTGGAATTGTTAAGCGGCTTGAGGATAGTCTTGGAACATCACAGACATATGGCATTTTCCATAAATACCTCCAGGAGAGCCTGCTATGGCGAAGATGTGGTGAAAAGAGGAGTCTCGAGAGGAAAACACTGCCAGCTATACCATCCTGGTCTTGGATGGCATACGAGGGTGAGATCGAGTATATCGACATCGGAACTGGGTTTGAGGGAGATGAGATCTCTTTTCTGTCTGCCGGAAATTCGCAATCTGGCACCGGGCTTTGTATGGAATTGAGAGGGCTGAACTGGGAGGATGTGAATAAGGATGAACAGTTGACCTTCGACGGAGACGATCCAAATGGGAACAATCCAACACGCGACCGACAACTCAAGTTGGCTATTGTTGGGCGCGGGAAGCGGTATGGCGAAAGAGATGGTTGGGTCTATGTTCTGGTTGTCAAACCATGTTCTGCGGGAAGAGCATATGAAAGAGTTGGTGTTGGGCGTGTTCTGGAGAGACACATGCACGATGTCCCAAGGGTTATGGTGGGTGTCATTTGACTAGTATTATTTCTTTGAATAGATGGCGTTTAATAGTCGCAAGACGAACGCCTCTCCTAAAATCATAAGGCTTCACCGTTTGTCACTTGAAAAAATACGCGAAGCCCTAAATGCAGGATACACTGATTGGGTGACTTGGTTGGTGGTTGTTGTTTTGACTGAGCGTTCACCTTTGCTTTCATTTACCATGTTTGGCTTCTGCCTGGCTGCTGCCCAGCATCGGGTATGTAAGAAACCTTTTCCCTCTGCCCCGCTATCCCATTTTCCTCCCCTTACAGTGACCTGACAAAAGTTCTGGGCCACTTAAGCGAGGCGCGCGTATAGAGACGTGCGGGAAGCCACAGGCGTTACCTGCCACGACCGAACCATCGCACGTCTCTTAGACGTATATAACATCAGAAAATGGCGGTGTGCCGGCCGTCCAGAACTCTCACCTGAACATGCGGCTATCCGGCTCAGTGCTTCCATCCACCCGACCGACCCCGACGGAGGCCTCCGTCGGGTGGGTGGGTGGAAGAAATCTTTCCTAGATAGGAAACCCGCGATATATCATTGGGTTGGGGAAATGCTGAAATTTGTCAAATATCGTACAGCTTCTCCCATCCACCGCCTTCGTCAAAGAGTCCCGCTCTCATCCAATGCTTTTGGAACTCAATAGATCACACCAATGTACTATTAGAGAAATATTTTGAATAGTCTGAGCCTGCATATCGCTTAGGGCGACGGGTCAGGGTAAATGAATTCAACTCAACTCAATAGAACTGCAAACGCTCTCCTATTCCAAGCGATGGACAACCAAGACGGAATTCATACCCCTTCAAAGTTTAGCATTTGCTGATAATATGCCCCCTACTTCTTCGCCTTCCTACGTTTACTGAAAAAGGTACCAACTGAAGGGGAATCTTCGGCGTCGGGCGCTGCCTCCGTCCACAGACTGTTTAATGGAGGAACAGCCGCTTCTGTACCATGGGCCGTGTACGGCAATTCGGGGGTGACTTCATCCCCAGAGATCGATTCCGAAGCGATTGCTGATTTTAGGTCCTCGGCTATTCAGGTCGTGAATATCGCATCCAAAGAGGCGATTTTTAGACTTATTCAGACTTGACACGTGATGCCTGTCTAGATGTTTGAGATTCCCCAGACCGTTTTCCAGAACATTGAGCTTTTTCGCCAGGCGCGTCCGTTCAACAATCGACTCCTCACCCTCAGATGCAATCTTCTGGATATCAGTATCCTCGAGATCGTAGACAGCCGCTGGAGAAAACAAAAGAGGCAGCTCTTGGACAGGATAAACTACCCTAAATAATAAGTCAATGCCGATATCATCATGCTAGCAATTCCTATCAGCCAGACTTTTCTATGGCGGTCCGACTGTCTGTCGCTTTAGTCAGCATGTCCGCCCGAACGCGTTTTTTGGCGAGTGGGCGGTCCACGCTAGCCCAACCTGTCCATCGCTCGCCCAGAGCGCAGGCCACCACCTACTAGGTTGCACAGGCATGCTTATAACAGACCCTGGCCCGGGATTTCTGAACCCTCTCGCCACGCCAGCATTGGTTATGCAGGAAATCAGCCACTCCATTCACACGGTTGGTTCATTCCTCGCACATCTGCTGAGTAGATATTTTCCATTCTCTTTCACTTCACAATCATGCCTTAAGTGCGGGCAGCTTGGGGCTCAGTCGTTAGATTAAGTTAATCTGGCATTCATAGGGATGATCCACTTCTTTGCCATTACGATTACGGTGGACTCTATAGCCAGGATGGTATGTACATACTGGTTGATCGCTCGGCAGCCTGCTGGGCATTAGCTACAGTTTTGGGCTCCACTTGTCAGAGAACGATCCGGCCGCTCCGAAAGCTGGGGCGAATGGCTATGCAGATGCATGGATATGTGATCGCCGATCACGCAGCAATGAGTCAACCGTGGTATCTAAGGGATACCCCACCCTATAAATCTCTGCTTCTAAGGGACACCACGTTGTGTATAAACCGGGAAAAACTCAACCTCTATTACACTCACCCTCTTTGAAAGAGCGTTTGCATGCAATGTCTCACACTTAGTCTTTATGATGTCGCTAGCGCACCCAAGAACGTTTCTTTGCCTACCTCGAGAGCTTAGGGATGAAGTTTACTACTACGCCCTCCACGTTGAAACCATCTCTCTCGGCGACTACTCAGACGGTAGTTTCTGGAAATATTCAGGCAACGGCCAAAGGAGGAAGAGCAAAACACGTACCTGCTTCAACAACAAGTGGAGGAAAAGACTAAGCCCTTATCTCGGGTTACTTCGAACCTGTCGCCAAATCCACGAGGAAGCGGCAGCGGTCCTTTACAAAACCGAGTTCCATTTCGAAGTCGAACGTCCGAACTTAGACGACCGCCAAATACTCCACGCAAACGTCCAGCCATTCCTTCGGCCTAATGGGCCCTTCCCATATACCTACCGTCCTCTGGTGGAATGGATTACTGTTTGCTATTACCTCCACAGTAACAATAAACCATACGACGTTTGGGAAGATATCTGCCAGTATGCTCGCTTCTTATCTGGGCAGTTTCCTAAGGTAACAGTTGGATACAGTTTGGTGCCGCTTACCGCTACGGCTGTCCTAAATTGGACAGTTCCACTCCAAACCCAGCCTAAACTGGCTGACCATGAGTTTGTGGGTAGTGTAAAGAGATGGATACGTACCCTTAATAAGCTAAGGGACATTCAACTGGAATATTTTCGCGTTAAGTTGATCACGGAAGCAGTACGCGACGCGACAAAGGAGGAAGAGGAGAGAATTGCACAGTTGGATAGATATGGCTTGTGGGACGCTTTGTCAGACCTATTTCCCCCCCTATATCCCTCCCAGAAGTTTTACAGATCCGGGTCGGCTCATCGGGCTGACTTCATCCGAGGTGGACGAGTCTCATCTTGTTAGAAGTCACTCGTATCTAGTTAAGGCGGGCTGCCTCAGTCACCACCTCCCTGTTTATACCGACAATTCAATCTTTACTAAGTCAACTGCGTGGTCTATCGCGTTCGTTTTCACTGAAATATTCGACGTGGCAGAACAAGGCTCACTGTCTCAAGGAGGGGGTCTGCCTGCGGCGAATCCACTCCCTCAGCCAACAGAATCGCCTGGGTCGGCCATCTCATCCCGAACAGATCCACCAGACCCCACTCGAGCGCGACAGTCAGGGTTTTGGATCCTGTCGCAGCAGCCAAGAGTGAAGGATAACGGTGCCCGGAGCAGGTGGTCGACGCGGGGCGTCCATCACCTCCGACGGTTTCTAAGAAACGATTCCCGCGCTTGTTTTTAAGGCTGCAATATCAGGCAACACAAAGCTTCAATTAGCATAGAAGATATTATGGATTAGACCTTCGGTCTCCGTAACTAAAAATGAACCCATGCAAGCCAGCTTGATTCATCTCGCCCTACACATCTTAGCACTCCATCCTCAGCTTCAACGAATGCTTACTTAATATACGGGAGCCTGCAATTCATGAGTCCGCCAGCATAGAAGTACGGCGCGTGGGATGAGACCACCCCGCGTTCTTGCAATAACTCTTCTCATCAAATTATTATCCTCACAATGATTCCTGAAAGAAGCTCTTCACTTTACTGAATAAACTGTCAATGCACATTTTCCAACACCAAGATTGCATGCGTCTAGATTATGGTCCGCCATCAACGCCCTCCGACAGTGCATAGTCTCGCCCTAGTCTCTAAAATTGTCTGCTAAAACCGCCACCGGCTTAACTGGAGTGGAAAAAAATTCCAGGAGAACCTGCCCTGAGACCCCCCAACGAAATGGTGGTTGGCTGGGCAACTGATCTGGCACCGTAATCTTCATTGGGTCTGAGAGGTAGGTCCACCGACGGGGTCAGCTATGTCGATGACCAAATCGTTTACGACGGACTCGACAACTAT
>JAJJID010000663.1:0-16261 GCA_022204955.1 Macrophomina pseudophaseolina
CCCTCCCTCTCAGGAGATAGGCAGAATCTACTCTCTTTCTAATCTCACTACTCTTCACTCACCCAAATCCAACATTTATTCTCTTTGCTTAATGTCTTATAAGTATCCTCTTGTAGAGTAGTACGCTCCTCGTTAAATACCGCCGTCTTGTTTACACTATCTACCTTTACCGGGTACTATTATCGGCCTCTTATCCTCGCACCTCTCAATACTATCTTAAGCCAGCCGATGTGCGATCTAACGGTTCCCTCGTCATCTTTAGAGCGGAAGAGGAGCTACACCTTCGCCACATCGCTCGCATATCTCGTTAGGCCACAGCACTTAATATTCTTAGGCGCTTCTTGGCTTTCGAGCGCTCTTTGAAAGAGCGTGCGTATGTCTCCCGGCTTTGTGGTGTCAACGTTGGCGTCGGAGAGATCGAGTTCGATCACGGGCGGCAATGATAGCGGCAGTGGTGTGTTCGTGACCACGGCGCGCACCGGCTGGGCTTGCATCGACGCTGGGCTGGTGTTCGCGGACGTTGGCGGCGTGGCCGGTATGTGCTTGAGAATACTTGAGGTTAGGTTTCTGCGCGTCATCTCGATGAGCGCCGTCATCTGTTTCTCTATCTTTCCCATGCGCTCTTCTATCTTGACCTGCGTTTCCTCCGATATCTCGAGCGCGCTGCGTGGCCGCATGATCTCGTCTTCGTTGCTGGCTACTTGTTCGGCAAGCGCCTCGTTCCGCTCTGTGAGCTGGTTGTTCTGCGTGACAATGACGTTGAGCAGGCTGATCACGTCGTTTAAGGTCGATTCGTTCGATTCGCTGGGTAGGCTAGGTGTGTGAGATCTACGCTCCCTCGCGGGTTTGCCGGTGTAGAGGGCGTGGTAGTCGGTTCGTCAGGCTTGGAGACGCGCTAACGGTCGCGTAACCGTCCCCATCGTCGTCATCCGCCGGCATGGTTTTCGAGTTGCGAAACCGCAGAGTCTGTTGATCTCAGGTGCGAATCCTTCTCTGTCAGAGGGTGAGAGCAAGTCGAACATGTGATAAGATTGAGCACTGCGTGCGAAGGCCGTGTTACTAACAATGTTTTGAATTGTTATGGAAGAAATTGACCACGAAGGTCAAAGCTGTCTAAGGAGTGTGGTTTATTTACAAGTAGAAAAGTCTATACAATCTGGTGTTTGTGAGTTCATGCTGCCAAGCGGTTAAACGTCTGAACTCGCGAGTTCAAGAGTTCAGAGTGCCAAGGGTTTGAACGGTTGAACCATTAGTCACGTGACTTGCTATCCGTGAATCTTTTTCCGCGGTTGCGTGAGCGTCCCGCTTGTTCCTTCTTATCCTTCCTACCCAGGTCCTGTGTAGGCTGCGTTGTAACACCCTGTTATTCTAATAACTCTTTGACAGCGCTTATACCCAGATATCAGCCCCTTCTCTGGCAGATAGCACCTTTGTACAAAGACCCAAGATCTTTTGGAAGTTCCGGTAATTTTCCTTTCCAACGATCCAAGGATTGGTCGAGTTCGCCTGTGCATGGTCCATCAAATCCGCATTGAATAGTGAATGGTCGGCAATTTGATGATTCGACAGCAAAACATCAACGCCGCGCTCATAAGCAAGATCAGCCATTTTATAGTTCGAGCTGACCTTTGTCGATCGATCCCTCGCTGAGGCAGGGTTACCAGTACCTCCATTGAGCCCCACGACGTGCTTCTCTGTGCCGTTGTTAAGAGTGACGGGGAAAATAAGGGACAGTGTTCCTGGCGTGTGCCCCGGCGTTAGGACAATTTCGATGTCGACATTGCCAATCGTAAGAACCTGGCCGTCTTCTACGGTTTGATCCCTGACAGGAGGCTCGGGTGAATTAATTCCGGTAACATTGAAAGTGGCGAGTTGCCTCCAGAACATGTCGGAGCCGTATATCTTGCTGCCAAAGTTGTCCTGGAGGTACTTGGCTCCGCCGTAGTGATCGACGTGCTCATGTGTAATTATGACGTGCTTAATGTCGCTGCCACTGAAACCGAAGCTCTCAAGAGCAGGAAGCATGACTTGTTCGACCTCTTCGTCGTCGTCGAGGGCATCAATCAGGACCAAGCCGTCACCCGTATCGTAAGCCCAAGAAGACACGAAAGCTTGACCGACAAAGTAGAAGTTATCGAAGGGTGAGAAAGGTATGACGTGTCCACTGGGTTGGACAAAAAGCTTCGAGTATAACTGTACGGTGATGCATTGGTCTTGGAAGTACTGACGAATCCTAAAGTCGTGGCTAAGTGACTCAGCTTCGTTGAGGAGGGCGGTGACGTTCTCTTTCTGTTCGTTGGGGAACTCCGTCACATTAAACCATGTAGGAATGGGCGATTGGAGTGGTAAGGGAGTCAGCGTCCTATAGAGTGCCGATGAAGTTGGCGTCCCTGCCTGTCGAGCGGCATATTTGCGCGTAGGGTGGTCCGGGCAGGCCAAAACCGAGGTGAAAGCGGAGGCGACGAGAAGTTGAGACTGGAACTTCATCTTGACGAAAAGTATACGAAGAAGCCGAATATTCAAAAGCCGATGGAAATTGGTTTGCATTGGATTTGACGGGTTTGCAGGCGTCTTTTTATGTTGATTTGTGGCCTGAGTCAACCATTTACCATGGCGACGCAGTTTCCGAATTGATGCCAGTCTCCGAAATGACGCCGACCTCAGAAAAGACGCCGGCCTCCGAAATAACGCCTGTCTTCGCGTCGATCTTAATCATTAGGCTAGCTAAGGAGGGCGACCAGCGCCTAAGTCGCTCTCACGCTGGCTGTGGCTCCAGTGCCTGTTCTAGATTTATCTGGCGGAGGCTCTGCTGGTTGCAAGTCCTTATACCAGGAGAACTTAAGAGCAATCTATTGGGGGATAAAGTGTCTAAAGCGTGGCTCAACCACGGGCGACATACAAGGGAGTGCTGGTCGCTTAAGACAGCCGTCGCTTTACGATTAGCTTTACTTTATACAGGTCGCCTACAGTGTAGCAAGACAAGGGCTTAGGTTAGGTGGCGAAAACGGTTACTGCTGAGCTGGAGGCTTGACATTTGCTTGGCGACTTGCCTTCTTGCCAAGTGGCCGTGTATTAAGCCGGCTTTGGTCCCACTTTTGCTGGCCAGGCGTACGGAAAACCCAACTTGGTGCGTGGCCAGAGCCCTGCTCAACTGAGCACTCATCACCAAACGTAACCCTCATCCACCATCTCCAGCTCTTATTCCGGTATTTCTTTGCATATTGGTACCGAATGCGGGCATTCGCTTGAGAGATCCGAGGCCGATTCTTTGCACGCCATTTGGTGATATGGTTCTTGCGTAGAATACGCCTGAGCGTATCTTTATGGATAGATAACTGGAGTTGCTTAATCACCTGGCTGTGCTTGAGTTTTGGGAACCGGTTGATAAAACGAATAATCTGGCGTTCCGTGCGAGGGCTAATTTTGGAAGGATGGCCAGTACGAGGTGTTAGATCAACCTAGCCAGTCTTATTGCAGTGGTTGATGCAGCTCCTGATTGCGTGTTCTGAGAAGCGAGTCTCACGGGCAATTTGACGCCCAGATTTGCCACCTTGTGATTGTGTAATAACTGAAACTCTTTGATCATGTGAAAGCTAATGCCTTTGCCTAGCACTGCCTGAAATTTGCGTCCAAATACGCACTGCATGGTGGTGTAATGAGGCAAGGGATGATGTAAACCATCACCACCATTGCCGTTACGGATTGCCGTCATTCGTATCTTTTCAGCCACCAGTTTTATACTTTTAGCATCACACCACCAAGACACCATCATCACCTCATGTATCCTCCCCACTATCATGTATATATACTGTCGCATCAACACTACTCAATGAGGGAGCAGTGAACCTCAATTCCTCACTGTCCAACAGATGAAGAGGGTGCGTTGTTGTTTTGACTCGTGCACGTCCGTGCGCCCTGACTTTTGCACGGGTGCGGTATATGGGACGGAATTCAAATTCCGCTGCGGCAAAGCCAGATGTCTCCCTTAGCTACCTGCTCGCCGGAAGACCTGGCTAGTCAAATCACTCGGCCTATTACAATGATGCCCAGTTTACTTAGAAGGAAGGATTCATGGTGTGCGAAGGTAGTATACCATCAATATCACTGCTACCATAGGCAGCCTGCCATGGCCTGCGATTAAAATGTATGAAATCATGGATATGCTTAGATTACGGCCCGAAGCTAGCTCCTAGTAATCAATGACGTGGATACACGTCCTAAACTGGGAATGTTATCCGTTTACCCACCGTGCATGCTCTTATGGCGGGAGCGGTGAGTTTGCCAAGTACGTGCTATAATGTTGAAGCCTCGTCGCCGCATTGACAATGATTGGTAATACGGATGCAGCAAATGCCGCGCGAGCAAGCAGATCTAAGATCATGTCAGCTTTCGCAGCACTCGTTCGGCAAGAGGAAGTGCCAGAACCCGGACATACTACATAATGGAATTCGCGCTTCATCGGTCGGAATCGATAAATAAATTACTTGATTGCTTGGTTGTTGAGACGTTGATGATGATGATGATGATGATGATGATGATAATGATGATGATGATTTTTACACCCCGTCGGCCTGAATAGACCATAGTGGCAAGGCACGCTATTCAGCGTTAAGCTACATTGGGATCCCGGTTCATTCAAGGCCCAGCCATACTGCCGTTGGCTCCGAGTAGTTGTAGGATGCGATCACCTACGAAGTCTCCTTATCCGAAGCACCCGATTAGTCATGAATTCATTAATAATTCGGATATACGCATCCCGACAAACTAATATTGTGGTATATTGCTCTTAAGAGACAATCATATGACAAATCTAAGACAACAGGCGACTATTGCATTCTACATAGACAGAGTGATCACTAATACAAAGTTTAGTTTCTCAACCAAGGATTCTTATTAGTGCATTATGCACAGTACTCTGGTGCGGCAAGTGTAGTGTTAAGTGTGAGCTCTTTCCCTCATAATATACACCGACATTGAAACAGCTTTCTCGAAGTTCGATATTTCTTGAAGCCCCATCCGAACGCCAACAACCTAAATCGAACCCCGGCCGCCAATCCTTTTAACACCATCCTCAGAACCTTAAAGTTGCATCTGAAAACATGAGGGATTTTCCTTCCTTGACCAAGAAAATCCACCGTGCTCAATATCCGGCCATCGATCCTACCAACCCTGCAAACTCTGCGGCAGGCAAGGTTGTTGCCATCAGTGGTGGTACGGGTGGAATCGGCTACTTTATTGCTCGTGGTTTTGCTAAAGCCGGAGCTTCGACCATTATCCTACTCGCCCGTCGTCAAGAAGCCCTGAATGAAGGATCGGCTAAGCTCCGGGATGAGATTGCCGCAGCAAAACTTAGCACAGGCGTTTGGACATACCTTCTCGATATCTGCAACACCGATGCCACAAAAGTCGTGTTTGAAACAATCAGAAAGCGTCTGGACTCCGAAGGCAAAGGTTCAGATCTGGATATTCTGGTAACCAACGCTGCGAACATGCTTCAGGGCAAGACAATCGTGGATTTCCAGCCGGAAGCCGTTCGTGCAGCCTACGATACTAACGTACTTGGCAATCTGAACCTTGTGCGTGCGTTCCTCGAACCCGAAGCGCCGGCGATTCCTATAACCAATTTGGCCGGAAAAGCGAAGGACACTTCGAGTGCGCTGGTCCCGAACCATCAGAAGGTTATTCTAGATGTCTCGACTGGTGCGATCCATTTAAAAGCACCGGGCCATTCGCTGTACAGCCCGAGTAAGCTCGCCTTTACACATACGATGGCGTTCTTACAAATGGAGGTGGACAAGATACCGGGCGCGCCGATCCGTGTCCATAGCTTCAACCCCGGCGTGTTATTCTCACCAGGTAACCGCAAATTTTTTGCTGAGGACGACATGGCATGGGACGATGAAAGCCTACCTGAGGGCTTCGCGGTCTGGCTTGCAAGTCCGGCGGCAGCGTTCCTAAAGGGGAGGTTCGTTTGGTCCAGCTGGGACGTTGACGAGTTGCTTGGTTTAAAATCGACGTTCGAAGAAGATCCAAACTTTTGTCAGATGACTTTAAGGGGTTTGTAGATCCTCTTTCTCACTTGGTTTAGTTGGCACTGAGAACTGATGGTGCATGGTCCTGCGAGCCTCAAAATGGGAACCAGTCCGCGAAGCTGTTGACGGCAGCTTGGTTGTTACTGTATGCGCGCTGATTCATGTAGCGGCTTGTAAGTAGCTGGTTCAAAAAAAGAGCAGTAGATAAAAAGGGTTTTTGGGATGTATTTTAACGGCTATTAATCATGAAATACCGGTGCTTTCATTGAACGATGGCTACTAATGCTCACTGAATACCCATATTGCTGAATAGCAACATGTCCCTTCAATAAGGCAGTGTAGTTCTATAATGAACATGAGACGCATAATTGCTTATATGCAGGGGGTTCATGCAGAGACTATAAGAGCCGTGTTTGATGCGAATAAGCAAACAAGCAAGGATGTATAAGTAAAAACATTAGGTGATGCCGGTTAACAAAACTCTTAGGAGGATGGTCATTTATCCCCAACCAGAAACATATAACTGATTACCATGTCTCTCAAATGAATAATCAGCCAAATTCTAAGCCCAACACGAAATTAGGAGGCTTGAATCACATAGAAATCGTGCAACGACCTCCCATACATGCTAATTAGTCCAAGGAATGGCTCTGTGATCACGTTATTGTTAATACTAAGGCCTACTATCACTGCTATAACAATTAGGGAGAGTTCTTAGACCTATAAAATACTTTATTGAGTGAGACCTAAACTAGAGGATAAGTTAGAGTTCTTGGTACAGGAACGATTCAACTCACATACCTGTATTTCAAAAACGATAAAATTACATAGTTAGACTATCCGGTATTTCCTCTACATCCCTGATCTTTTAACAAGTACCATTTCTTCTCTGATCTTCTACGAATAGAAAGTCAATAACCGTTCTGATACAGAACAAATAAACTAGGATGCTACGCCTTATTACGCGGAGAGATCATGCACAAGCCTTATAATAAGGGACTTGGTTTCTTTAGCCCCGGAATTACTACTATCGGCTCCGAATTAAAAGCACATTGCGCCGATTACTTCGCCCAATCTGCACAATGTAAGAATAAAAAGATATATAGTGGCTACTTCGCAAGAACGGACTTTAGGACCTTGCGCAGCTCGCTCTCCGCCCAGTCGGCCCCTTCCTTGATACGTTCGGTCCTCCATGCGATGAATCTGTCTGGTCGCACAAGAACAGCACCATCTTCCTCCACAGCGCGGATGCGCGCCCAATCGAAGTATGGATCATGGAACTCCTGTCCGTAACCAATAGTGACCACGCGGATGTCAATACCAAGCTCGGAACCAATCTTGGCGGCCGCATCCTTCCAAGAATTACCTCCAATACCGGTAAACAACGTAAAGCGTCCCTTGCCTGCCACATCGTGTGTCGAAATCAAGCCATCGGGCACTGGCTTACTAAGCCAGACATGCGGAAGACGACGCCCTGGGAAGGTGCTCGGGGCGTAGTCGAAGAGCGTGTCATCGATTGAAGAGAGCCCATCATCTCCCGGTACACCTTCCGTGTAGATGGCCGAGGATTTATACACCTGGTTCATCTCAATGCCCAACCCCTGGTATTCGTGCTTGGTGTGCAAGAAAGCCTCCTGCAGACGATGGCGACGGGCACGGCCATCAGGTGTATTTGCTTCGAGTTCCCTCATGACGGCCTTGCGGTCCTCGACGTCAGGCTTGTCGTAACCAAGAGCTTCAAAGATAGCAGAGAGAGCACGATAACCATCATTTGCGCGCTTAACAACACCCATGCCGACGGGCACTCTCTCAAGCGAGTACGAGTCCAGCAATTCGGGGCCTGCCTTGCCCTTCAGCACGTAAGCCACCTTCCAGGCGAGGTTGTAGGCGTCCTGGATGCAAGTGTTCGATCCGAGCCCGTTCGAGGGCGGGTGGCGGTGCACGGCGTCGCCGAGTCCGAAGACGTTACCGCGCGAAAAGGTCTCCGCGCAGATCTCGTTAATATACCATTTGGAGATGGATTTAATGTTGACTGGTACGTCTTCACCGATAGACTCTTTGATGCGCTTCTCGAACTGCTCTTTCGTACCCATCACGTTGGGGCCGGCCGCCGGGTCCGGGATGGCGACGAAGAGCCATTCCTTCCACGGCTGGATCATTCGCGCATAGATATAGCGAGCATAATCCGGAGTCTCGCGCTCGGGCTGAAGCATGGAATTCATGTGGCCGGTACGGCCGGGACTCTCCATGATGTGCGTGAGGTCAACATCTGCCAGGACGTTGATAGCCACGCCTTGACTGGGTTGCTTGTACATCGGGAGGCCCAACTGCTTAACGATGCGAGATCGTCCGCCGTCTGCAGCAAATAGGAACCGGGAGCGGACTGTATACGTAACATGCGTTAACATATCGCGAAGAGTGCTAAGCACGTAAGCACCGCGGTCCTCAAAAGAAAGGAACTCCGTATCGAAGCGGAAGTTGAACCCATGCAGTGTAGCGTACTGCACCAGCACCGGTTCGAGTAGTGTTTGCGGGAGATCGAGATGGCGGCAAGGACTAGCTTTGTCATATTTGCTCTGGCAAACACTTTAGTCCGACCGTATAATATTTCTGAAGGTAAAATTGCTTCGTACCTGCAGCTCGCCCTTGCCCCAAGCATAGATACGACCAAACTCGCGACCGTTCATGGTATTAGTCCACCGTAAGTGCTCCATCATCTCTCCTCCGTTGGCTAGTCGGGTCAATCGATCCTCGAGGCCAATATCACGAAGGCATTCTGCTTTTTGTTAGCGACATCACGTCCCCATTATCCGCAGTTCATGGCTCACCAATGGCCGCAGCATTCGTGATGTGAGCGCGGGGAGTGTCAGCATTTGAGCGAGTATTAGTGATCATGAGACCCTTGATGCCTGTGAACCGCATTAGTAGGCTGAGCAGGCTGGGCACGGAAACTCTGAGCTGACCATGAGATGCGAGGAAGCTGGCGAGTGCACCTCCTGCAGGACCAGCTCCAACGATCAATGTCTCGACCTCGACCACGCGCGGTGTTGTACCGTTATTCTCATTCTCAGGAACGTCGCCCATTCTGGCTGATACTTGAAAGTGCTAAAAGTGAAGGAGATAGGAGAGAATCTTCAAGGACATGCAGACTGTGTCTTATTCCTCGTGGTTTTAAATGCCAACTTCTTTATAGCTGCAGCTACAAAGGCGCATTGTCACGGACCCATCATACTACGTGGTCTGCGTCTACAGCTTTTCCAAATGGATTTGTAAGTATCGAGAAACGCTCATTCCTTGGAGCGAACAATGAGTCTCATTCCACCTAATCGTCTTCGGCAATGGAACTTGGAGTTCCGGGTATGCTAGAGCTAACGATCTGTGGTGTGTCCGGATTATCGGGCCGGTCCATTGTTACCTAGTCCCATTCAAGTATTATTGGAGACACGAAAGTCGTAGTGTCGTGCAGTGTGGTTCGCCTCGTGTCTCAAAATATCGATGAAGCCGGGCAGAATGTACGCGCACCATCCGGAAAATGGACGAGCAGTGCACATCACCTGTAACCACTGCTTGGGTAAGCAGGCATGCCAAGGACCCTTCTTGCATCCGGTGCACATCTGCTTATTGCGGACGATAATTATTGGGTTAATATCCGTAGAGTGCAAATGTCAAAAGTGGAGAATTGCGTACGATGTTGGTAGGTGAAGCGGTGTAGCAGAACTTGAGCCTTTGGAAATTATACTTTCCAAGGTTAGCCCGACTTCATAACGTAGTTTCGCAAACCTTTCATAACAAGCAAGAAGTATAATTCACGCTGAAGTTCTAACTTAGGCCTTCGACCATATTTACAATGAATCTGATCCAAGGCTCATACTGATGCACACCGGTGATGCTTGGCTTACTGATCCACACGCCAGATAAAAGATGTGAGAAGATATTTAGTAATAGCATATGAAGGGATAGAGTACATGCGATCCTGCGAATGAACGGTTAGCTTGTGCATAACGGTACTGCACATCTATAGACGGCCCAGTGTGAACTGCGCTTTGACCTTGGAGTAGATCGTTCTCCACTTACACCTGCGCGAAAGTGTTGCCACCGCGAGGCCCAAAACCCGTGCTTATAAATCGCTAGCGTGAACCCGACAGTGACTAGACTCGGCGTGGACGTGATCCGGCATTCCGTCCAGCCGAAGAGAAATTTTTAGCAACTGACGTGCCTAGACTCTTTGCCCTCAAACAATTTTGAGCGCTAATTCGAATTTTTCGGCTCCGTAATGTTTGTGGACGAAGATGGTGGTGGCGGATACGCGACCGTTGCTGGGCTTTGCAGCTTGACTGTCAATTTCGGTAACAATTATATTATTCTCCGATGGCCTCGCCAAGTTGCTTACAAAATGTCGGAGAATCATTTATCGTCCCCTGAATAATACATACTCATGTTTCTTTCCAAGCTTCTCTTGAGTTCACCCAATTAGCTAGTCTTCTTCGTGTTTTATTGGCTCCTACTCATCGCAACCGCCAGCGCCGTGTGGATGACGCGGCGCTCATCCAGGACGCCTTGGATGCTCAGAACTACCGTCAGACGCCTCGCTCGATGCGCTCTGACGTTCATGCCATTGAATAATGCCCTCGCAGAGTTGCGTATTACTTCTAATAGCGCTTAAGGTGGTAATTTTGCCACTAGCACCGCTCTGATCAGCGCTGTGGCCGCCGCCATGAACGGGGGCTGGTGCGATAAGCCTTTAGGCAATGAGTATAAGGCCAACCTCGACGAGGACGTGCCGCGGCCTGCGTCAATGGGTAAGCCAGAGCCTCCATTGCCTTTATCTAACGCCGTGGATGAGGAGGACTTACCGTCATCGCCGCCGCCGCCTGGCCGGCGCTCTGCGAGGGCTCATACTCCCTCTACTTTCATTGTGAGACGTACTGGAACTCAGCACCATCAGCTCCGGAATGAATGACTAAGCTAATAGATTTATCCATTAGCATAACGGAGGTGTTGGATCAATCACGTGTATTTGGCTTTCGCTAAGTGTAGTTGTCAAACGTTAAGCGTTACAGGACTATCCGTGGCTTGCTAGCCCGAGACTGTAGCATAAAGGGGATCCTCCCCCACCACGCGTTACATTCTTCAGTAGCATCGTCAATTCATTCTCTACTCATCAAAAGTCCAACAGTAGTCTACTCAGGAGAGGACAAAAGGCCACTCCACGGCCTCTCCCTTCCAACATCATGCTAACCTATGCCAATTTATCCTATTACTACTGAATAAGCTGACACTGCACTTGTTCCAACATATCTGAGAGCTTTCTATACTCTGGACAACCTCTATCGTCTGCTCTATGCCTGTACACTTCGCTAAGACTGAGAGTCTATTTTCTAACTAGATAATACGATGACGTGCAATCCGTTTATACACTTGTGTTGGATTTGGTGGTGATACCATCAATTGAGAATGAGTGGCATGAGGACTGAGAGGTACGCTCAGGGGGAGTCCTCTTATCCGTCCTCTTCCGTGACTAAGCTAAAGTTTATTGTACACACACGTGATATTCCAACAACTTGCTTGTTTGTAAGGAGATATTAGAGGATGGATCGGTGCCCTCGTAGAGTTTGCTTAATGAAGCAAAGGTTATGAGGCAACAGGGAACGCAATTTTATGTTCCCTGACCACAATTATGCCGTACGAAGACTTCCAGATCGAGGTAATCAAGGAAATTAACACCACTCAGGTCGCCGCGCAAGTAACCGGCCACGAAGAGCTAATCTACAGCAACAGTTCCGTGGGATATGAACCTATGTACAACTTCGTGGTATATTCGAGTAAGCGTAGAGGCAAAGACGCCAATGGTGACAGTCGAAAATAACAGTACGAGATGCTGCGTTTATATATCTATCATCAGGTCGTGCTAAGGCCGGACGAGCTGCTAAAGGAAGTCCAGTGGGAGCCATTCCGAAGAACATGAGGTTGATAATCCTTCCGCCGCTGGAACAAGATGAAGCCATGGCCTGTAAAGAAGAAGCATGGGAGGGGGGGTGCATCAATGAGGCTATCTTCTCTTCAAGCTCACCTGGCAGCTTGGTTTCACCCAACCGTTTTTGCCAAGCTGCAGGCAGAATAGCATGTATGTATGTACTTTCCACCTGTTAAACTAAGGCCCCAGAAAAATACCTTTCACATAAGAGCCAGATATGCGGAACATCATCCCACCGTTTTTTCTCCGGGCGGAATATACGGCAAACGTGGGGTACTTCAACATTTGTCAGCATTTGTAAGGCAATGCGAATTAGTGACATTTGACTGATGCGCCGGAGCAGACAGCTCGCAACACCCGAAAGCACGGGTCAGGAACAACATATTTCTAAGCCCGGAAGTTGCAATTCCGGGAAATCATAGATACCCAGTCAAAGTTCTTGGCTTTCGCATATAACGCCGTAAGTGCAAGTTGCTCACCTCAAATACAACTTTCGGCACTATTTATTGTATCTCAAATCCCTTTGACTCACTCACCATAAAATTCGCAGAAATTCCATCAACATGGCTCCCAAGATTGCGATTGTGTTTGTGCGTTTTCACTTATTCTATCAAAAATGCCCCGTCATACCTCTCTTTGTCTGAGGGATGGCAGAATACTTTTCGGGTGCTACTCCGATACAAAGGGTTAACGATTGTCTAGTACTCCATGTACGGCCACATCAAGACGCTAGCACTTGCTGAGAAGGACGGCATCGAAGCAGCTGGTGGAAAGGTCGATCTCTATCAGTAAGTTTCCTCGAAGCTGACCAAACAGGTGGTCTTCGGCGCAACGACTGCTCACCATGACGATGCCCAACAGAATTCCTGAGACTCTCCCCGAGGAAGTCCTCTCTAAAATGTACGCGCCGCCCAAGGACGCTTCTATCCCCGTTTTGCACGATCCCTCAGTCCTGGAAAGCTATGACGCCTTTCTCTTCGGCATCCCAACGCGCTACGGCACTTTCCCGGTGCAGTTCAAAGCCTTCTGGGATAAGACTGGTAGTCAATGGCAGACAGGCGCCTTTTGGGGCAAGTACGCGGGGCTGTTCGTTGCAACGGGCACGCCGGGCGGCGGGCAGGAGACGACGGCAATCAATGCGCTGTCGACGCTTGCGCATCATGGCATTATTTACGTGCCACTCGGGTATAAGAAAACGTTCGACCTTCTGTCAAATACGTCTGAGGTCCGTGGGGGCTCGCCGTGGGGAGCTGGCACGTTTACGGGTGCAGACGGCTCGCGCCAGCCGTCCGCCGCGGAACTAGAGCTCGCGGTGAGGCAAGGCAGGGGTTTCTTCGAGACCGTGGCAAATGCTTTTCGTTAGGTAATAGGCGGTGCTGGAGTGCTTGTAGCTAGTGACCAAATGACAGCGTGGTACGCATCAAACATGGTCCACACCTACTAAATATACTATTTGTGTTGGATTTTAGAGTGAAGAGTAGTGAGGTCAGAAAGAGAGTAGATTCTGCCTGTCTCCTAAGAGGGAGGCCGGTAGGCTTGCTTATATACATGAGTGATAGCTACATAACCGAGGATACTAAAGATCCGAGGGAGAGTGTCGATGCGGGGTTGGACATCAAAAAGTGTTGTTGCCTAAAGGATAGAATATTCGAGATAAATGGGATGCCTGAGGTAGTAAGGCAAGAAAGTCTGACAACTTGCGCTGATTATTTTCCTTGTTTGTGATTACTATGGTTGCTCTAAGGCTCCTACAAGAATGCAAGAGAGCAATGACCATGGCCATTGCTTTAGAAAATTCGGCGTGTGGTTGTCTTAGTCTCCCTGAAATTAAGAGATCGGACATTTACTTAGATTTTAGGAGTGAGCTGGTGTTGGATATCACTCGTTTTGGAGACTGTTCATGTCGCACCATATAGCTTAGCCACAATCACTTGTATAAGAGGCAAGCGGGTCACCTACCCTCTCCCTCTTCATGCCATCATCAATGAATTATCACTGTTCATCAACAGTCCAACAGCTGGCCACTATTTCCATGGCTATCGAACATCGCAAATGCCTAGCTTATGAAGCAGTCGACTTTAACCTAATATACTCGATTTTATACACTTTTATTAAGAGATACATTCCACGCTATTCTTTAGAATAAGATGGAATATTTATTTCTTCTTCTATATTATAGCGTTTAGTTTAACGTGTCCCACAAGCATGCGGTCCACACAAGCATGCGGTCCACCCCACTAGACCTAAGCCACTTCACAGTTGAGTAACTTTACAACGCAAAGTAAAATCGATAATCTATAATGTAAATGTTATTCTTCATTAGTTTGTACATCTTTTTTACATGTGCGTAAATTATGCCCAGTCTCGCCGCACGTCTTGCACCGCCGTTTCTTCTTCGCAGGCCCACTCGATTCCGTCTCTCCTCCGCGCACTTCCTGCGAAATCTCACCAACCGCATTATTTTGAGGGACTAAATCTAGCCCTTCCGCGACCGTAAGTACACCATGCTTCTGAATCCGCTTTCTTTTGCGCTTTCTACGTTGCGTTGCGAGCGTATTTGCATGTCGAAGCTCCACATTTTCCGCTTGGATAAGCGTCGCCTGATGCGCTATCATCCTGTTGGGATAACTAAGTTAGTTATATTGGAGGATTCCCAGGCGTCTTTGGTTTTATTAGACGATTCCTAGGCATCGATAGTTCATTGCCTAGTAATCCTGCTAAGTTAGTAAGCTACGCCACTAACTTTACCCTAGTGGGTAAAATGGGTATAAAGAGGAGCCCATACGGCCTCCCTCTACGAGATATGCCAACTCATTTTCATCAGTTGTACAAAGGCTGTCAATTAGACTCTTTCCAACAATTACATTCCCCTTTTCTTTAATATTTCGCTCTTCCAACCCCTCGCTCTCTCGAACCCATTGGAATAGGTTCGGAAGTCCCTTATTGCCTGATGCACTTCCTCTTGACTTGTCAGCACGAAAGGTCCGTGCTGGACCACCTTCTGATCAAGCGGAGATCCGGCAGCAAGCACAAATTGTGCAGGCTCCTTGGCATCGACTGGCACAGACGCGACCACATAATCTCCTTCCTTTTCGAAGACACAGTTGCTGTATGGGCCCACAAGTGGCGGACCGGGCGAGGCAGCGCTCTCAGAAAAGCATGCCTGACCTGAAAGAACATATGCGAACGCGTTGTATCCCTCCGGGAGAGGCTGAGTGATCTTGCCCCCAGGCTTAATAGTGATGTCGAACAGCCAGACAGGCGTGTATGCCAGCTCCCTCACACTCTCGACGCCGTGGCTATTGCCAGAGATGATCTTGATGCGCACTTTTCCTCCGTCCAGCTTCAGCACCGGGATCTCTTTGGCACGGAGGTCACGGTAACGGGGCTCGCAGTACTTAAGCTTCGCGGGCAGGTCAACCCAGATCTGCAGGGCTTCCATGATTCCGCTTTTCTTGTCTGGGAGGGGAAACTCCGCATGCATGATGCCTCTGCCGGCGGTCATGAACTGCAGGTCGCCTGTATTGAGCATCCCTTTGTTTCCAGCGAAGTCCTCATGCTGTACCTTGCCCTGCATCAGGTACGTGATGGTTTCTTGACCTCGGTGGGGGTGGTCTGGAGAGCTTCCGGGGGTGGGCGTCGAGGAGTGATCCAGCAGCAGAAATGGTCTGTCTCCCGGTTACATTTCTTAGCCAAAAATTTTTGTACGATCGTCTTCAAGCGACGAAGGCTGATTGCGATGTAGACTTACGAGAAATTCCTGAATCCGGGGAGGCCAATGCTCCTCCAGATGCGGGCGTCGAACCCCTCATCTTGCTCTACCGCTCGGACTACCCTTGAAACGACTCGTGGAATGGACATACTTGTGGATTGAGTTTCACAAGAAAGAAAGGCTTCCAGTGAACGACAAGATTTGCCAGCAGAACAGATTCTCGACTCCGAGAGATTTAAGGAGGTTAAAGGGGGTGGCCTATACGGAGCTCATCGAGGAAAATGTATTCCCCAACAATAAAATAGCCCCCCGCGCTTTGTCATCCCGGGTTGCGGAAGGAGCAATGGATTGGCCTAATAATGTCTGCCAAACAATGCCTGCTCTGTTTCATTGGTGGCTGAGGATGTCTCGCTCCTCCTGAGGCCGGACCCCGGCATTTATTCTTGCCGAACTTGTGTTGCCGTGCCCTGCTTACGTGATTCGCCCGGGTTCGCGCACGCGCCACTTGTGTCAATATTACCAATCATTAGCAATGCGGCGGCT
>JAJJID010000664.1:0-16250 GCA_022204955.1 Macrophomina pseudophaseolina
GCGACTAATTCGCTTATGAAGTACGTTATGTCACCTTCTTGTTAGTCTAAATAGCCGATCTACCTCTGAGACGATCAATTAGTCGCTCAAGTGGACGGCCACAACCTTTCCAGGCTCAATGAAAGTTCCGTTTACAGGAGCCGCCTGCGCCCCACTTGTCGTAACATACAAAACGCCTTCCTCCTGCGTGCGACCGAACTGGCAAGCTGTTGCTCCCGCAACCACGCTCGAATATTCACTTCCAGCAACGACGGAGAGGTGCCCCTGCGGCGTGACCTTGAGCACTGTATTCTCCACATTTGTCGTTATGTATGCCGTACCATCGTGCGAAAATGTGAAATCATCCTGGAAAAATCCGCTGGCGACGATCTCGACTGGACCTGTGGCAGAAGCTTGAGTATCGACCGCGACACGACAGAACCCCTCCTGCGTGCTGCTGGTATAGTAGACATGTCTGTTGAACACCTTAACACCATTGACTCCTATCGGTCGTCCAGGCGCGGGCAACATTGTCGGGTCGGAGAGCGCGATGGAGTAGGCTCCTGTCTTAGTATTAAGGCGCCAGATCGCGCCTTTAACAGAATCGGCGATCAACACAATGCCCAGTTTTGCGTCAAAGGTGGTCACTCCGTTCAAGAAAAGAGCTTCGGGAATGGCCTTAGTGAGGGTGACAATTGGTTTGCGGTGCTTCAGATCCACTTTCCAGATGACGAAGGAGCCAGGAGTGGCGGTCGCAGCAGAGAGCGATAGGACGCCTGCCACGACGGCGAAGACATCAGGACAGACCTCAGTGATACCAAGAAAACCATTGGCGTTAGGGAAGGAGTATATCAAGGATGCAGAACCTTTGGACGGGCTAACAGACCACACTCAGGAACGTCTGCTCGCGTCACCAGCAGTTCTCCGTTGGACCGCACAGCGAGGTTCTCAACCCATGAGCCATTACTGGAGAACTGGTAAATCGTAGAAACCGTGGGAGCTCTTGAGTCCTTCTGATGGATGACATGAGGTGACGCCAGGATAGCGCCGTGTAAAGTGGGCAAAATGGCGCAGCAAACCGCCAACAAGGGAACAAAGCTTCGCATCTTCGACGTGGAGAGGGAGTTTAGTGAGGTTTTCGAGGACGGATGGTAATAACTTTGCGCTTTAACCGTCTGCTTATAAAAGGTTGTGAATTAAAGGCGGCAGGGCTAAATAGGCCCGCATCGTATTTCGGCGTAACGGTAACTGCGGAGATGTCGCCAATGGTTACTAAGCATATTGATTCTTTAGATATTTCGGGGATATTTAGCAAGCCACAATGCGCGCTAATCAGAACTGGCATATGTTGGGATCCTCAACAGAACGTACTGTCCACGCTTACCCTCCGATAGTAGCTCAACAAGGCTTGACTTGCACCCGAAGAAAACGTTAGCCTAGTCCGTCAAGGAGCTGCGCAAGCATGTAGGTTACCACTTGTCAGCCAGAATCCCCTTGGCTTTTAGGCAACACTTATCATTGCTTCCTTAGGCTCTATATTGATTCCTTCCTCGGTATCTCCTACACCTCGGATCTTCTACTTTTCCTCGGACGTTCTCAATTCCTCGGTTATACTGTTTCAGAGTCATGTATTTAAGGACACTCATTCTCCTTCAGTTAGAAGGACAGGCAGAAATTCGATTCTTTCTTCTGACCTCACCGAGTTCGGGCCTGAGGCCCACCCAAGTTCGACACCACTTTATGCGTCTGCATACCTTCTAACCTAACTGCGCCGCCGTCCGAAGCACGTAGCCAAGTCGGGGGGAGAGCATGGTGGCCCGCCCTAAATCTTTGTCCAATCTTGGTAAGGAGCATAGGATTTTAGTAGCTAGCTAGTATGCTTTCATAACGATGAATCGTATTTACTTTAAGTGTTCTACGGTGTATATTAATGGAAATGAGAGGCAGTCTGCCGCACCATGACTGCTTAGTCAGCTTAGTGAATAGAAGTAGCCCCGCTCGATAGTGTAACCATTAGAGCTTCTCCCGCATCGTGTGCGTCATATGTGCTGGATAGAAAAACCTAAGCTCGAATGGCGTTTACCTATAGGCGTGGGAAGTAAGAAACAAGCTTAAGGTATTCTTAAAATAGCACGCAAACGGCCTTCTGTGCACAGTGTGTGTGGGGCTGTCTCTGTAGGTGTTTCTGTACGGTATTACCTAGCTGCATCGGGTCCCCACTACTGCCCGTCATAAACCATCCGCATGACGGTATGGTAAGCACCCAAAGCAAGCAACGGCAGCAAACGGTTGTGCTTCAGAATAACGTGTTTCACCACTCAGTGGGCCACCCCACCAACACCAAAACGCTTCTCAGTACTATTATTTCACAACATCTTTAATTTCATTAAAACCCCTATCTAACTACTCTTTGTATATTAGGACATCGGCGAATCGTGTGGCCTTGCAAATGACAATTACTACACGTCGGCGGCGCACGTTGTCGTACAGCCGTCGCCTCCTGTTGATCAGCCGCTTCCTCCCCATTTTCTATCCCTTGAACTAAGAACTGCCCCTGCTGAGCTTGTAGAGCACCTCCCTGTGCAATATATCCTCGCCGGTATTGCTTCTTCTGTTTTCGCCGTTGATTAGTCGCGCGAAGCTCCGAATTCTCCTTTGCAAGTATCACAGCTGAATGCATCGCTATCTGGCATCCCTTCACAAGTTGGCTGAATGCTTGGTTTGTTGGGCTCTGGGATTGGCGCTGGATGAGATCACGTACGAGCCGAGCCTGCTGCTCTAGCTGAGCCAAAGTATGAGGTGTTTCCGACGTCCATTGAGGTGCTTGTCCACTAGCTGTGCCTGGTGGGGAGGGTGTTTTGGTGACGGTAAGCGACGATAAGACACGTTGTGGATTATATGGTATAAGCCCCGTAGCTTGAAATCCACTTCTAATATTTTGATTCGTAAAGACTGATGGGCGCACCTTCGAGTATATTGTGAGAAAGTCATCTTTGTCAATATGGTGGGTTCCTTGGCGGACGCTTTCCTGAACCTCCTGACCGTACGAGCGCCTAAGAGGTGAAAAGCAGCTTACATCAAGCGGCTGAAGAAGATGTGATGTATGTGCAGGCATACAGAGCGTGATTATGTTATTTGAAATGCAGTATTGGTCGAATTTAGGCGTTGCATGGCTGCTGTGGCCATCGAGGATAAGTAGGCGGTAGGCTCCCTTAGTGCAAGACTCTGTGTACGTATTGAAGTGCTTGATCTATTTAACTCCGAGCTGGTCTGTCGTCTAGCCATTGCTGCTTATAGCAATTACTTAGTCAGCTGGTAGTTCTCGATACTAGTTTGATTAGTGGACCTTCCCTGCTAGGATGATGAATGGCGGAATCGCCTAGCCAGACGCGTTGATGCCCTCGATCGCCGTTGTCCACTTACGGTTTCCTGGCTGTACGACAATTGCTCGGCCGATCGTATCGGAGCTTGTGACGACCTTAGATGTTGCGATTACACCCATCATGAATCCTGTCTCGTCAAAATTGTAGATGTCGTCGTCGAGAATGCCGTAAGATTGACCCGTCTCTTGAACACGCGTAAATTACGCGTTAATTGTGTCTGGATCCTCGAATTCGGCGCGTTGTGAATGGAACCTTCGATTCCATTTCGTTTTGAGCTCAGGCTGGTTGTTAATAAAACCAGATGTGCAGTTCTTGCTGACCGGCTGAGGTGGAGGATTATGGCCGCGCGCTGCGAGCAAACAGTCTGCCATCCTTCGTACATCGATGATCTGGGGAGGGAATCCTCGCCGATCAAGGCTTAGGATCTACTAGACTAAAGCCTCCTCTTCGGACGGCTGCAGCTTTCGTTTTTCCGAATTAGACGCGCTTTGTGAGGCTGTTTCATCAAGACGACGTTGGAGAATAGTTCGAGGTATCGTACGATGTTGTAGCCTTGCGAATGCTCGAAACTCGATCGTTTTGAACGGCCTGCTTAGCAAGGAGTAGTCTGCCCTCTTTCTGGGGTGATTCGAGGTTCTGTGTTGATGTCATTGTTGATTTGCACGAGGACGCGTTTTGGTGTTGGTGGGGTGGCCCACTGAGTGGTGAAACACGTTACCATAAAACTCGTGTAGCGAGCGGGCCACCTCCCCACCAAAACACGCGTCAGACAACAACTCAACGCGATGCATCACCACAGCACTACTGTATTATCTCAAAAATCTCGGTATATCAATCTTGTCCTACATGCTATCCATACCCACGCGTCTACTAGCGAACGAGCTGCGTGTCGCGAGCATCTCGCACCCTGATTGACCGTACAAGCACGACGCAACGGACGCCTCCCACGCGCAGAAGTTGAGCCTAACTGCAAAAAGCTACTGGATTCGAAGAGGTCGCGATAGTCGAACGTATAGTAGACCTGGATTCAAGGGGATTTCCGCCCTCGAAGGATATACTACGCGATATGGCCAATAAGCTACTGGCGGAGCGGGGCGCGGGTACTGTGGGCAAGAACTGGCCGGACAGGTTCATCAAAACGTAAAGATGAGCTCAAAACGTGCTGGACTCGAGCGTACGATTGCCAGCGAGCCTTGAATGAGGACCCAGTGGTTATCGAGCGGTGGTTCGACCTCGTTCGCTCTGTGAAGGAGAAGTACGGCATCCTAGACGAGGATACGTACAACTTTGACGAGACTGGGTTTATGATGGGTGTAATAGGCTCCCAGCTGGTTATTACAGGCTCTGAGAGACGCGGGAAACGAAAAGCGATCCAGCCAGGCAATCGCGAGTGGACTACGGTCATTAACGCGATCAACGCGCAAGGGTGGGCGGCCCCACTCTTCACGATCTATGCCGGCAAGAATCACATTAACACTTGGTACGGGGACACCTCTGGCATGGAGGACTAGGTTATTGGTGTCAGCTTAAACGGCTGGACGACAAATGAGCTTGGAGTCACGTGGTTAAAGCACTTTAACGCGCATACAGAGTCGCGCACTATGGGGGTGTACCGGCTGCTCATAATCGACGGCCACGAGAGCCACAACTCAATTGAGTTCCAGGATCTGTGCGAGAAGGAGAAGATTATTACCGTCTGTATGCCGTCGCATTCGTCGCACCTCCTGCAGTCGCTTGATGTGGGCATTTTCTCGCCGTTAAAGCGGGCGGACCGCTCTCAGATCTCAGGCTTGGCGCGCTTGATGGCCACGAAAATCGACAAACCAGCCTTCATACAGGCGTATAAGGCATCCTATTACAATATGTTTACAAAGGAGAATATCTGTGCAAGCTTCCGAGGCGCCGGCTTGGTGCCGTTCGACCCGCAGGTGGTGTTATCAAAGCTTGATGTCAAGCTTCGCACGCCTACACCGCCCGCACCAGAGGCCACCCCGTGGGAATCCAAAACTCCTAGCAACGCATGCCGGTTACGTTAGGTATGTCCTCTGGACTTAATAACGTGTACTACACCGTCGGGTTAGAGTGTAATCCGGACGCTAAACTCGCATGAGGGCTCCTTGCACGAGGCCGCCCAGCATATCCGGTTGTTATACTTACGCAGCAACTTATACGACTGGCAGGCCTCACGGATAGCCTCCTATACGGCCCACGCGCCCTCCTTGATGCTCTGGAAGATGTCACCGACGGCAGGCAGCATTGCGAATAAGGCAAGGCTTAATAAGAGGCAAGAGGGGTTAATAATAATAGGAGGTGAGGAGGAGGAGGAGGGGGAGCGGCGAAGGTAGGCGGCCCAGTAAACTCAACACCAAGCGCTTATTGTATACCCCTTACGACGGCTTCAATTATGAGCCGGTATGAAAGATAAAAGTGACCAGGGTTTGCCTGCAATCACCCCTATACGAGGTGGATTTAGTCCAAGTAGTTGAAAGGTGGCCAAAACAAGTAGAAAGTAAGTGGATTTTGTCTTTTACCCTTACTATATACCATTAAACTTCCCCCTAGGTACGACGTATCGATTACGCTATTAAGTTCCTCTATGTATCGCCGCTCATCCTCTGCGATTCCTTATAGCGGAATCCCTGCTCCGTCCCTAATTCCTTGTCAATGCTGTGTGCCTTTGCGCCTAGGGTAACGGCAAGGCCCAATGCGGCCAGCACACACATCACCAACCACACGTACTTCAAGCCTTCTGTATAACCAATCTTTAACTGTTCCTTCACCTCGCCGGCCGGCAGCGCCTTGATGACCTCAACCAAGCCGCTCGCGTCCTTCGAGTATTCGGCCGCGTGGTGGGCAAGGGCCGGGAAAGTGAGCAGCTTTTGCTTGAGGTGGTTTTGAAAGATGACGCCGCCGATCGCGACGCCAATGGTTTGGCCGAAAGCGCGGAGAAAACTGTAGATGCTGGCAGCATAGGCCTGATCGTCGATGTCGACAGCGGCTTGCACGGCGATGCCCATTGCCGGGAAGAGGATCCCGGTTCCGAGACCAGCGACCAGATTCATGAAAACCCAGGCCACAGTGGAGGTGTCGACTTTCAGTCCAATGAGAAGCCCCATGCCCAGCGTGGTGAGCAGCCAGCCAGACCAGAGCGCCCAGCAATATTTACCGGTGGTGGCGATCGTGGCGCCAACAATAGCCGCTGCGGGTGCTATTGTTAACGTCTGAGGAAAGATCGCTACGCCCGCCATTATAGGCGACATGCCTTTCACCGCTTCGTAGTAAAGAGGGAGGTAATATAGTAAACTCCAAAGGATAATGCCGTGGAGCACGGTGGCGAAGTAGTTGACGGCTGATGTGCGGTTCTTGAAGACGGACGTACGAATAAGAGGGTCGGGGGCGAATTTCTCCTGGTGTACTACGAAGGCAGCGAGGCCGGCACCACATATGATGAGCGGGACCAGAGTCCGCCAGCTGGTCCAGTCGTACATGACGCCCCCCCAAGTGATGGGGACGAGGAACCCCGTTGCAGACGTGGTGAACAGGAGGGTTCCGATCCAGTCCACAAGGCGAAGTTTGCTAAGGAGCGAGCTCCTTTTGAAGTGGAGTTTTAGGAAAAGGATGACGAGGATAGCACCGATCCCGACGAAGGGAAAATTGATCCAGAATATCCATCGCCAACTGACACTCTGCGAGAAACCACCACCGAGGAGGGGCCCTGTGACGGTGCCAACAGCCCACATGGAGCTGATGAAACTAAACCATTTCCCTCGTTGACGGAGTGGTACCAGATCCGTGACGACAATTTCGGTCAGGCAGATAATACCTCCTCCGCCGACACCCTGGACGGATCGGCCGACAAGGATCACTGTGAAGTTATTGGCGATGGCAGCGATGACAGCGCCGATGGTAAACAGAATCAAGCTGAGGAGAATCATGGGCTTTCGACCGAATATATGGCTGAAGGATCCCAGCACGGGCTGGAAAACCGTTGAGCCCAAAAGAAAAGAAGTACCCGCCCAAAAGGCCTCAATTGCTGTCCCGTGGAGGGCTCGGGCCATGGTTGGAAGAGCTACGGAGATTGAGGTGGCGTCTAAAGCGGCCATCAAGGTAATGATGGATAAGGAGCAAAATGCGAGATAGAAGCGCCATCCTGGACTAAAGCCACCAGAGCTGGCGTTTGCAGATCCTTGAGAGCAGCTCTGAGCCATCGGGCTTGAAGAAAACCAGGCTCGTCTTTATGGTGATGGGCGGTCGGTGGCTTTCGGGAACTAGCGGTGGGAGAGTTGTTTAAATTAGTTTGTTTTCCATCTTTCAAGAATTCGCATTGATTTACCAGGCCGCAATCGAGTAGAATGCCAGGATGTGGGCGGAAGAGAGGCGTTGAGAAGTGGCTAAAAAAAAAGGAACGATTAATGTAACTCTTCCGAGGGGGAATGAGTGTATATGGACGATTGACCGAAAGAAGACACTGGTCTAGAAGATTATACTTCACATGCCTGCGGAAATTGGGGAGCCGTTATATGATGATTATTAGCATCTTCACTTTATGAGCATTTTAGGTTTATTATTCACGCGTTGGTGGTGACTGTTGTCTGCAAGAATCTAAAATAAACCATTCACGTGTGTGTTAGAATTCGGTGCTCTAACAACCGTAGCCGAGCTGCAAGGATTCCTAGAGCTGCTACTCGTAATAGCTATTTTATAAGCCTCGTGCATATATTATCCATAGTTAGTAATATTGGAATGACTGTGTCGTCTTTTAGGTACACATAAAGAGGCTCATGATCTCACAAACCAAGGTTACTGAGATTTATCTTAAAGCCTCGGGCTCCTTTAGCCCTAACTATTTGCGATACCTTTGTCAATTGCGTCATCCTTGAATCACGACCTCTCTTTAGTAATTTCTGGTCGAACAGCCCGCCTCGCGTGAGAATATAGACCGATGCATTGGCACCCCAATGCCCGCAGGCATGTGAAAACACGTAATCGCCTACGGGGATTATCCTTTTTTTTTTTTTTTGCTGTTCCTGGCGCGATCATTCGCAACGCGATTCGGCATGTACATTGTATCATTAACTGCTCCAGCGGATGCTTTAAATCTGCCGTCTCCTGTACCATTGGCAGTTACAGGCGAGTCTTTTATCATCCACAAAGAGTTGCACCCTTCACTAAGCTCTCTCTAAGGACCATTCAAACCTAAATTTGCCACACACACCCACAACCCCCCCAAAACCCAACACCAGGATGGGGATGTCCCTATCTACAGAGCCGTTCTCCAGTACAGCCAGGATGAACGGGCACATTGCACAGTGTGACAATTTGTACATCACTGGTCTGGCAGGCCAATACCCTCAGCACTTACTGGAACCAGATGACTTCGAGGAATATCTCGGAAAGGTTTGCGCGGATGACCTTGAAAGCAAGGGGTAGGCAGTATTTACTCACCTTCAAATCTCGGAGAATAGTTCTGCTAAGCCAACCCCAGAATTCGAAAGCTTCTTGCGCTTAGCCGGGCCACGGGCATCGAGAAACGAGCCACAATAGGTATCTCCGAGGATCCCTTATTCAATCGGCCTGTTGCACCGTTGATAGAAGAGCTGTCTCGCATGTTCCGCAAGTCTGGTGTGGATCTCACTGTCCAAGCCTGTAAACGAGCTCTGTTCGAGAGTGGCTTGTCAGCTCTTGACATCACCCATACTGTCGGCGTGACCTGCACAGATGCTGGCAATCCAGGATTCGACCTTCTTGTTGCTCAGAAGCTTGGCGTGCGGGATGATGCCGAGCGAACGCTCCTGCACGGCGTTGGATGTGCTGGTGGGCTGGCCGCGCTCCGCACTGCGGCCAATCTGGCACACGCAGCGACGCTTCGTCAACGTAAGGCTCATGTTCTGGTCTTCGCTTGCGAGCTGTGCAGCATTCATGTTCGTTGCGAGCTCCACTACGCTGTGACGGACCCAGACGACGTCAGGATTGCTCCAGCTTTATTCTCCGACGGCGCCGCGGCTCTTGTTCTCAGCAACGGACTCGTGCCAGAAGCAGAGTCGCGAGCAATCTTCACCCTGCTCGACTGGGGCAGCGCAGTCATACCGGACTCGCTGCACTGCATGGCATTTGAGCCTGACTCTCTGGGCAAGTTGTAGCCTTGCTACCGCGCTGAAGCTTGCTGACATGGTGACCTAGGATTCAGGGTCACATTGACAAAAGAAGTCCCCGAGAAGGTTATTCGAGCCATAGTTCCAATGTGGGAGCAGCTTCGCCGGTCTTTCACACGTGGACAGCCTGCTGGCCGTTTCGACAACGTGGACGCGACGGATTGCGACTGGGCGCTTCACCCTGGAGGAATGGCGATTCTGAAAGGGGCACAGCAGATCCTGCAACTTTCCGACGACCACCTCAGGGCGTCCTTGGACATCTACAAGTCGCGCGGCAATTCTTCCAGCCCCACAGTGTTGATCGTTCTCGACAGACTGAGGCAGATGGGTCATGGGCGCCATAACGTTGTAGCTACTAGCTTTGGTCCGGGTTTGTGTATTGAAATGGTCACAATGAAACGGTCCAGAAAGGATGCAGATAGTAGTACAATGTAGCAAGCTCATCTGATGGAGAATTTGATGGAACATGAGCCCAGTCGTTGGCTGATCAATGCCTTATTGCCTGATTTGTTTAAGCTTTCTGTTTGCCTCGGTTATAGTATCAAGATATCTATAGCCAACGCCATTCATGAGTTAACAGAATAACCAGAAATCCTTCATCAGCTTCGCGCACTGGTTCCCATTTTGAGGCTCGCATGACCATGCACCATCATTTTTTGTAAGACTTTGCAATGAGTAGAGAATGAATTGACGATGCTACTAAAGAGTGTAACGAGTGGTGGGGGAGGATCCCCTTTATACTACAGTGTCGGGCTAGTAAGCCGCGGATAGTCCTGTAACGCTTAATGTTTGACAGTATCAAAAACCCCGTGTGTAAGGACTTGCGAGTGATAGATTGGTAGTAGCAGCTTGAACATCTTGCCAAACCTCGCCTGTGGATGCTAACGTAGTAAGAAGCTTGCTGTATATCATGGTTGACAAGTATAGCAATAAACAATAGGCTTGTAAGCTGCTGTCTGATAGGCTTTTCAACCGAGTTTAGATATCGACGTTGCTGCCGCTGGTTGGAGCAGGCTAGCGGAAGGACGGGAGCGATAGTTATTCGTGTCTGAACCGGAAAATTAGATGTAACTAGTTAGTACGCTATCCCCTTTAACGCGGTGCTTATTTCGATTAGCGGGGCTGGTCCGAAACTAGGCAACGCTGGTGCAGCGCAGCGCAGCGGAACACCAATACGTTGATAACAGCTCGGCCCACCTAGCATTCTGTTGCCGACCTACCCTCAAGTCATGAGTACCAAACATAATTTTATCCAAGTGATGGTGTATACTCTACCGATGCTTCGTTGCAACAATCGCGGTGGAGAATAATCCAATGCTGCGCAATCCAGAAGCGATGCGGCAAAGAACTCTTACGCCGCGCTCCAAATCAGGTCTTTGAATTGCCTGAAATGACCTCAAGAGACACCCGTTTGCGGCACAGGCCCCAGGAGGTAAGCGTGACTGACACAACAATCCCGCTCGGGACATTTGCAGCACCGGATTTCGCGCTTGTCAATTGATTCCACGTCAAAGCAGGCGGATTTGACGCCGTTTCCTAGCAGTAGAGGTAACTTACAATGCAGGCGAGGAAAGATCTTTGTCGTCAGCCGGAAAACATGGGATAAGCCTTCTACGGCTAGATACCAGGTTGTTTCCGTCGCCACATTCCACTGGGAGAGTGGGCCCATTAGACGAACGAGAAGCTGTGCCGCAAAGCCAAATACAAATGGCTGCCCCCCGCGTGGCGCGGTCTTGTGTTCACTCTTCGGAGATGCCATGCCTGTATATCTAAGTTCCTATTGAATTTCGGTCTTCGGTAAATTCGGTTGCCTTATCCCATACAGGTGTTATGCCGTCAATTGCTCTTTCAACAGCACGTTCGTTTGTATTCCGCTAAGACAACTTCTAGTAAGCATATACGACTGGCATAATTCACAACGCACAGGTCCCACAGCGCAGTATTCCAAGTATGCCGCAGCATCACAGCTTAAAGTGTGAATGCACTAAATCAGGCTGGACACGAGAGTACCAAGAAATTCAACCCTACGGACAGGGTACTTTGTTCGAGCCGCAACGCACTTTAAGTAAAGACGCCATGGGCGAGGTACAGGTTATTAGATTCGTAGCCCCTTCTTGCGATTATCTAGTGCGTCGGACAATTACTCTCCCTTCATAGCAGACCGAGGAGAACAAGGTTGTCGCGGATAATATCAAGAGACTCAAATCTTTAGACCACCGTCATATTGTTTCCGTGATCGGATCCTACAAAGTGGCGAACGGGTACAGCTTCCTCATGTATCCTGTAGGTAACCAGGATCTCGAGGAATTCCTAACGCAGATGGATAGTAGAGAGGGCAAACAGTATCATCAGCAGAGAACCTAGTTGCACGGATAGCTCTCATACCTTACTTCTACGCTTTTCTGCATCCACGAAAATGGCTTACAACACGGAAAAATTGCGCCGAAGAACATCATCCACCGCGGGGCCGAGATATATTTCACGGATTCCAGTCTAAAGATGCCGTGGGAACGGGACGAGACAACGTCGACTACCTCGTGTACCAGGACGACAACAGCCTACACAGCCCCAGAAGCCGAGCACATCGAGTTACGAGATGCCCGAAGCTCTAACATATTCTCCTTAGGCTGTTTCTACCTTGAGATGCTCACCGTGTTGGACAACCGATCTGTTAAGGACTTCAGAATGCACTACGAGGAATCAGTGAAACGCAATAACACTATGTTCTTCCAGTACTACTCAGCCATACCCGAAATTCAGACATGGTTCTCATATCGGTGCTTCCATAATCCGCTCCTTTACGACTTGTAGGGCAGCACTATTCTACCGATATTAAACCCGGAGTGGAGAGCTCGCCCCCACGCAGCGCAAGTCCTCCAGCGACTCCAGACTAAGGGCGTCCTGCCCGCTATCTCAGGGAGGTTTTGTACCTGTCATTCAAGCGACATTGGGGGCTCACAGAAAGGTTTGCGCCCCAACCCACCTCAGCGACTGCTAGGACGAGCCTTCACTTACTTGGTTGAAGTGGAGGAAGTACCGGAGCAAACTTTATTCTTCGAAGTTCACAACGAGACCGTAGCGGGCTTTCGGATCGATCTTGTTCACCCCGTCCAATGCCAACCTTGGCATAAGTTAAGGATCCTCTCTTTATTCGATTTCAAAGGCAACACTTTCCGAATTGGAAGCCTCGTTTGGATTCGAATGATCGGGGAATCAGAACCCGATGGACTTGCACAGATTGCCGAGGCCAGAGCCGTAGGTGATAAGGACTTCCATAGTCCTTATCCGGGTATTCTGGTACTACCTACGTAATGTTCACAAATTCGAGTCTTACACTTCAAATGGCCATTTGAATATACAAGCGCTCTTCGGATGTCCACCCACATCCCACACACCATTGATCCACGAAATACAGGACAATCTCCTGGCTTCCGTACCACTAGACTCACTTTCTACTTGGACCGATACAAAATTCTTCAATCTTTGGCTTCCGTTCTTGGACCAACTCGTGAAGGCCATTCTTGGTCTATCGTTCTGCGAGCATAAGGCTGAGCAAACAAATAATCCGGAAGGTTGCGATTGGCCTCCGAGATATCCGAGCAGTAATGGCCTTTTTTGCTCTTTAGATGCACCAAGCACGGCTTCAATCATTCGATTAATGAACCGTGTGGTAGCAGTCTTCAATCCTTGTCTGTCCCTCCTCATATATTCCACCAAGAAACTAGCGAGCTTATTGAAGCCACGGCCGTTCAGCTTGTGAACGAGCAACCATAACACACTCTTCTGAGTATGCCTTAATTCTTTTGTCCCTGGCTCGGCTTCCTCAAGTTGTTTAGCCTTCCTTGCGATCCACTTTTGATCCTTTCTCGAAAATTTTAGTGTTCCACGCAGCACGAAAACCCAACCAGATGTTTCAATTCCAGAATTGGTCAGTTTCACTCTTGGGAATCGGCAATTTGCCATGAAGGAGTGATTAAAAGCTGGACCCGGTATCTCTAGGCGTAAAGAAGATGCACGCAGGTATTCTAGTACAGGATTTGCGAGCAATGCTTTAGCGCTTTCGACACCGGTAGCGGCGACGTGATGAGGCGTGTTTCCAAAGATTTCCCCATTCAAAAGGTACAAAGCCATGATTGCGGTGCTCAGACTGAATTTTCCACTCTTGAGTGGCTCAATATTCAAACCGATGGGATAGTCGCAACAATTGGCAAGTATAGCAATCCTGTCGATTTGGTACTCGCAATACTTTAGTTCCAGGTTGGATAGAATGCTGACAGTGGTATTTGCGAATGTCGTAGATGTTTCAGATGAAACTGTCCGATCCCAGATATTATATTGCATGACCTTATGGAGCATTTCTCGCCGATAAGGATATTTGATAATACCAAGTGAGAGAAGAAATCTTGTTGCTGCCTGTCGAAAGTCTGCTGAGGGAACTCGGAGCTCTCCCGGTATGCTCCCATACTCGTATCGCCCGTCCTTCGGGAGTGAAGGATTGCACGGAATTAGATAATGCATGCGACCCGAGGCACACCGGTCCTCTTGGAAAATCCAAGCCCTTTCCCATCGTTCATCCTCAAGTATCTTTCGTAGGACATGATATATGTTTGAGATTCGTTGCTCAGGTATGTCCTGTTTGAATCCTGGTATGTTTTTTGAGCTTTTCGGAAAACAGGATCCACTGATCAAATCTGTAAGAGATTCCAGTTCCTTTTCTGTATGAATTCGTTCATGAATCAAGCCAACAGCAAACTTGCTGTTGCGATAGATGCGATCCATAGCTTGGACATCTTTGCTCTTCTCTACTGTGTTGTGCTGTTTGATGCAATCTTTGTCAATCCATATGTATCGAATGCCTTCTGCTCTCGCAAAATTGATGGCTCTGTCAAAGTAAGAGTCCGGAAAGTCACTTGAGCGAAGGATTCCTCCAGGTGTGCGGATCCTGTACTGAAACGAAGAATCTGGCCGTTTCCCCTCATCTGCAGATTTCCATCGCCATGAAACGGCGATATAAGAATGGCCTGTGATGTCCTCGCGTCTTGTAAGATCCAGTATGCGAATAGGCAGGCTCGTCATTTCTTGACTCTGTGATGCAGAAACGTGGCTTCTATCCTGCATATGTGTTTCCCCATCTCGGGACGTAGACGATATGTCTAGGAAGCGTAGCCTCGAGGCCTGTTTCTTGGTCTTCTCCCGGGGTTGTGCATGATTCTGTATCTCCAACAGATGTGCAATGAGTGTAGAAGTACTTCCGTCGTGGACGTCTAGTAGGGGTTGCTTGGTGTCTGGTCTTATGTCATTTGTTGGGCTCATGACTTTTCTTTTATTCCCTCGAGGAATAGGTGAGGAGAGAAAGGGAGAGCGTGAAGACTTGGAATGATAACGTGTCTATTGCCAAGCACTGCTGCCTAAATGACGTTGAAGATACTAGGCGGTGAGCGTCGTTGCCCCACACCTTGGCTTCTAAAGGCCAAGCTCACTCAGTGGCAACCACCGTGTGTGCTGCGGCGCAGCGTTAACGTCCGTCCATGCGCCACGGAAAACCAACCGTGCCGGAAAAATGAGAGGTACTTTGACTTCAAGCGACTATAAATCCACGCAAACGTCTAGCAATACTAAAATTATATGGGGTAAATTCGAAATCCACACCTCAGAGGGTCAAATTCACCGAATCCACACACCCGCTCTGAATCCACACCTCCGTGGATAGGCCGCGGCCGTGCGCTGTCGCTTGGCGCCGCTAATTTCTTAGCGGCCGAGCGCAGACTAGGGTCGCCTCGTATACGCCGCCACTGCTTGCAGGATCGCCGCCCTATCGTATGTCTTGGCACGGTGTTGACATTTACCCCCCGCTCTGCGCGCGCTAGCGCCTAAACGCATTCTACAATGCAATGAGGCGCCTTGTGCCCCCTCGTTGGACACACGTATAAAGTCTAAGATTGTAAGTCTCCCTTATTTCTTAGCAGAATAGTCCAAATTCTGAATCCACATGTCTAAACAAGCTTGGTCCAAATCCACATCTCTATCAACTACCCTGATCTAAACCCACACTGCTCTTAATTTTTGCTGATCCAAATCCACACATCTTTGTCAATTATCCTCATCTAATTATCCTGGGACGCTTGCCCGCGAGCGCTACGTAGTCGACTATCGGCCTGGCGCGCTTGCTTCTGCGCTGCGGCCCTTGCGAGGGCTCCGATGCGCGCCCCGGTATACGCCCTAGTGTAGGCGCAGGTGCAGGCGCAGGTGTGTGCGCTGGCGAGGGAGTAGGAGTAGGTATTATCTGCGTGCTGGATAACGGCGATGATGCTAGCGTCCGTAGACGCCGCGCGCGTGGTGTTGAGGGCGATTGGAGGACGTAAATCTCTCGCTCAAGGCTCTCAAGCCTTGAGTTCACGACCTTATCGCTTAAATTAGATGTAGAAATCCCTGTCTGTGCGACGGGCGCCAAACAAGCGAGAATACAATAAGGTAAAGCGTCTGTCTGTGCCATCGCACTAATGCGGTGGCACGTCGGAGGTGTGGATTCAGAGCGGGTGTGTGGATTCGGTGAATTTGACCCTCTGAGGTGTGGATTTCGAATTTACCCCTAAATGAATTCAACTCAACTCAACTCAACTCAGTCATTGGGGACAGCTAATCGGGCTACCCTAACCTGAGTGCAACGTACTCAGTGCAACGTACTACAACCCCAACCTACCCGGAAACTTTTTATATGAGCGCTGAGTGCAACCTT
>JAJJID010000665.1:0-16176 GCA_022204955.1 Macrophomina pseudophaseolina
AGAGAGACAGTTCTTATATTATTCAAATCTTAGCCGGTTGTTGGTTGACCCATGTCATGTCACACGGGAAAATTACGTGGCGGAAGTCCTTGGCTGGGGACAGACCAGAGGCGAAATACGTAATAGGGAGACTCAGAGAATTTGACATAGTAGTGGCTATAGATCTCTCTAGCTCCCCTGGCTAGAGGGGTGTAAGCTGCTACAACTTCTCCCGTATTAGGTAAGTGGCATATGCTTAGCTTAACAGATGTGTATTGCGCTATGTACGTGTTGCAACGGTGCTACACTATACGCCAAGAACGCGCATGCAGTTTCCTCTTTGATGTGATGAAATTGACGCTCTGGAATTGTCAAAGCATGGCTATAGCAAGCCAATCTTTCTGATCCATCAAGTATACAATCTCATCCATTGTTTTCATGACCCCGCGCCAAACGCATTCCCAACGTCTATGTCTGTGAAGTCGAAGTGTATCATATCCGTGATCGACTTGCTGGATTCCATCCAGTTGCTCCAAAGATTCAACACGTCCATGTCAATAGCGCGATCGTCACTTGCGCCAACAGACACGATTGGTGCCGACGTGTTCACTACGCTCCCTGCATGCAAATCACCGAAGCTGATAGAGCATCTCCGGTCGGCCATCTGCCGATCCGGGTCTGGCACTACGGATGCCCTGAAGACCAACGAGCCGTCGTCATGGTGCTCCAGGCCGTTGACGTTCCTTTGTGAGCGGATGAGCACTTCGGCGGTGTCGAGAAAGGACTTGCAGGCATTGTAGAGGCGTTGAGCGCCAGGCGAAAAGCTTTGGAGGTTCGCGAGCGACCCGACCGTCTCTCGAAGAAGGACCAAGTCTTCGTGGCTCGCTGCGGCGATGGCGCTCGTGAATACGATGACGTAGGGCGTGAAGGAGGGATATAGCAACGTGCTAGGTCAGGCAAGCTCAGCTACAAGTAGAAACAACTACGTGATTCTAGATAGGCTAAGGCTCACCTTTTGACATAATCCATCTGCTGGTGGGTGTTCCGCGTTTCGAATGTAGCAAAGCACTTCAAGTGGCTTTCTAGGCTGAGCTTTGCGGCATTGTAGCACCGGGATGATATTTCGATAGAGTTGGCGGGGCATGTCTCGCCCCGGTATATGACCGTCAGGACGGCGTATATGACGAAGTCGACACTCTGTATGACCATTTGCAATTCTTCGGAAAAGTAAGCATTGGATACATCGAGCTGGCCAAGTATCAGTCGCAATGGCAAGAGAAGCGGCATGGGGCATGTGTACCGACTGCAGTTCCTCCTGCAGTTTGGTTACCTGCGAAGACAGATGTTCGACGAAATAGGAGCGTTCCTTCTGAGACAGATTCGTTGCACATGCGGAGTAGAGCTTGTCGTATACTTCGCCCTGGATCTTGGCAAAACGGAAAGTAAGATGATTGTAGAAGTCCCAAGCCTGCTGCTTGGGATTCGTGGAGAGGGCGGGAGGCTCCGTATCGATATCATTATCGTTGAAGTTTGAGCTGCGTCCTAAAACAAGCGAGAGATTCTTGTCGATAGTATACAGGCCGTAGAAGACGAGACGCTTTGACCGCGCGACTTGAGGTAGATCAGTGCGATAGCTCGACTCTCTGTGGTAGCCTAATGTCTGGCACATGTTCTGAGCTATGGAGACGTAAGTCCGGCACAGAGACAGCTTTGACTCGTACTGTGCCATTGATGCCTAACATACGGTTAGACATATTCCATGTTGATGCTTCGGATGGGTCATTACCGCTAGCCACAGAGCTTGTATGTTCTCTAGGGTTGGCGTTATTAGACTCTCGTAGCGCTCCAAACAGGTTTGAAAGTTCCTCTCGCATATATGTGCGCAGTCTTCGAGGCCATACTCAGCCAATTTCGGGTCATTCTGCTGTGCGTAGTCTCGGATGATGCTATAGAGCATTCCGTGCACCAGCGCCATCGCTCCCGAAGGGATGGCGTCTACTGGAAAATATATTTTCTGACAAAGAAGCTCAAGTTGGGCATAGTCAGTCCAGCTGCTTGCGACGGCGCAGAGCGGCGGGGTTTCTAGTACAAGTTAGGTCTCACTTTCGACGGCAGGGCACGAGTATGAACAACCTTTGATTCTGTTGACCAAGGCGATCACAAGTGCGGCAGGGAGCAATGACACGTCGGGTGAGCGACAACGTCTAGTTTTATGGCCAAGGTATGCGTCGTATGCCTGGCGAGAGGATTGGATGGTGGATAGGCTATCCTGGAACGAGGACAGGGCGGATATTGCTGCGTGGTCGGCGTTCTTTCGCAGCACATCGCTTACAGCTCTGCTCGCCTGCAATGTCTCATTGCTAACAGAGGACTCTCCCTCGTATGGGGTGAGTTCGCCCGGAGACTCGTGATTTGCTGTGGGCGTCAAGGGGGTCAAGCGATCTTGTCTGCGCGAGTTGCGCAAGAGGTCATTAACGCCTCTCTCCACGGCATGCAGCCGCTCTTGGATCAGCTCGACTTGTTTCTCACTGGAAGGGTTAGAAAGCGAAGCGCGGCAGATTTCCGGGTGATCTGATCCATACTACTGGCTCGAGACGACTATGCGGGGGCGATGTTCAGTCCGTGAGGCGGGCCGGCACTGCACTCCGAGTGCCTGGCAGTTGAAGCATGGGATCCTCTTGTTGCAACGTGTCTGCAGGGAGTCAGCGCTGCGCTCCTCACTGCGCGTCCTCAGCCCGGTCCAACCTTTCTGGCTCGACAGTTTTCACACTGGTACTGGTGTCAGCTACAACCGACGCCGAGGAGTCCAGAGCAGGATCTTACCGCGCGCGACAAAAGCGAGACGTGCTCGGCAGATGGGCCGTGCGACTCCGTCATCGGACGCTGCTTCTTGCTGTGGCTATGAAGAATCGTTCCTCACAAGTTGCGGGCCTGTCCGGGGGCGGGGCAAGGGGTTTATCCCTCGGACTGCGCGGGCTTCAGCCGCTTCCACTCGGGCGCGAGAAAGTCTAATGGCAGTTCGGGTCCGAGGACGCCGATGGTGGGGCCGGACTCGGGCTGGTGCCGCGCTTAGCAGGCTCGCCGTTTGTTAGAAAATCTCTCGGATCCAAGCCTGCTTCACCGCTAGGTGCTTTTGCACCTCGCCGCCATGTGTAAGCCGTTCGCTCTTCCTACACGCTCTTAGCTCAACTAGATCTGCGCGGGGACGGAGCGCATTATTGGAGCCAGAAGGCGAACAAGTTCTACATCCAGGACTGGAGCGGAGCCTGGCGAGAACATTAGGAACGCAACGTGGCAGGGCTTCGAGAGCGTTCCATGCCACGAGCAGGTAGCCGGCGATGGCGTGGGCGGGCTCGGCAGCTTTTGCCAAACAGCGGCTCTAGACGTCATCCAGGACCAACCACTCATTTGTACTTCTGTCTCAGGCACTGATGTTTGGACGGGCCTCCATTCACATTTGAGATGCTAGCATTTCTTGATTATGGCCTGCTATGACAAACTAACCTGTCCAGTGCATGGCGAGAAGGGGATACCTTGCGATATCACGGGCGCTCTTCTTGCTTGGCTTTCTCTGTCCTCATCCACGCCGCTTGGAGGTCAAGTTCGGATGCTGCCGCCACTTCGAAGCCCTTATTTTTGATGATCGAAAGTAATTCCAACACGCGTTTCCGCTCCTTAGTCGCCTTCATCTCTACCCCAATCATGTGTAGGATAGGCATGTAGAGGACGGCTCCCAACTCGGACCGGCTTAGCCGCCCCTCCGTATGCTTCAGCGCTGCGATGGCTTGTTTCCGGCTCGTGTCCTCGCTCATGACCGGCAGCTCACAGTTAAGCGCTGACCAGGCTGGATGGATGAATAAGCGGGAGAGGCAGGTGAGACCCCAGTAATAGTAGGGAAGGATGGACAATAGAGCCGGATCAAGATGCTCTGGGTTTTGCTCTGCGACAGGTAAGATAGATGCGATAATCTTCCGTTGAAGCCGTGCGGCCTGGCAAATGACCTCGATCCCAGTCGTTAAATGTCTCGAAGAAACGCAGTCGCCTCTCCGCGCAGGGATACGACCGGTCTGTGACGATCTTCCCGTAGATGTTTGTGGGAATCCCTGATACTCCGCCTCGGCAGCCCACGACAACGCCCTTGCTGCCGTTAGTATTTTTGCCCATAGTTGTGCGGAAAGGGTACGCCTACCTGTCCTGCAGTAAGGCCCATTCCTCCAAAGTATTTAGTAGAGAATCCAGACATGTTGTTGAGTACATGGGCGCTTCGTTTGCGGCCGAGTCCGTTTCAGTGAGTTCGGTGTACACATAGGGTGCCATGGGGAAAGCCACATCCTCGCACATCAGAATGGCGCCCGTGATATCGCTGATACGCAGAAACCTAACAAGGGCTGACTCGAAAGTGCCTTCGCCCTCTAGCGATCCGCTATGTCGACGGATATATTCTCCGGTTTTCCGGATTAGAGCGCGCCACGTCTTGCCCCTTCGACCCAACAGGAGCTGTCAAGATTAGTGCTCGGTTAGAATACTCGGGGAAAAATTATATTTTTTACCTCAACAAATCCAGCTAGAAGCGCACAAAGTAAGACTGTCACCTGGGCCTTGCGGGCTCCCTGCATCTCTTCCTCTATCGTCTGTTTAACAGACACCCATGAGGCAAAGAGCTGGCTCTTCTCAGCACCGCTTAGGCAGAGAAGGTTAGAGTTGCGGCTTGCGTAAACGCCACCGACGACAGAGACTGTTCTGTAAACGAGACTATCTTCGTGAGAGAGGCCCCCGATAGAGTTAAAAGAAAAGACGGAAATTATTGGAGGGGCCGAGGGGCCAATTGCCTGAAAGAACACGCTTATGTAACGCCACGAATTGTGGACTAAGGGCTGCTTAATTACGCCTCCGGCCCGGCGGGCTGGCCTCTTGTTCTTGTATTCTATGATGATAATGGTATCAGTCGGAGGCGGCTTAGATACGCAGATGACACCTCGGGCACTGCAGGATGAACACGGCCGGCAGCCATCACACTGAGCATGTCATTATATGTAGAGTCAGAGGAAATAAGAGATTTGAGCGACTGACCTTAGTATGATCATTCCGGCAGCGGAGGCAACGGTGACCAATGCGACGTCTATCGCGGGACCCGCAAGGCATATTGGCGATTGAGAATCGCACGAGCCGTTACGTACGCTCGGTTATGATGTGGCAGAGGTGGAGATTGGATGACTGAAGGAGCTTGTGAGATGCAAATGGAATCGATCTCGCGACCAGGCCTGGCCGGTCCCCTGATAAGGAAAGTGTGGAGAACACATCTTCGCACCTTCCTTTGGCCCTCAGGCCGCTACGTGCACTGATCATAAAGTTTTCTGCACGGAATGTATGGGCCGCCGTCGGGGTCCTCGGGGCCGAAGCGCATGATACTGTGAATCGCGCAGCCCGAGGAAAAACTCCTTGCCAAACCTAGTCAGACCCAACCTTTCCACTAAAAAATAGGTTTGCACTGTCGAATTAGGTACCGTGTCAGCGGTAGAACTTTATCTATCCTCCATCAAGGCCGTCTGAACACCTTCGCGTGGAATATCTTCGGCCTCATGCTCGCAGCATTCGTTGGCGTTAACACACCTACCAGTGCGAAACTAATCGTGCTGGGTATGTGATATATTAGAAGGCATATGATAGTACAGCAGGTCATTCTCGAGCAGGAAGGCACATGGAGACATGATGAAGATGACTACATGGGCTCTTGAGATGAGGTTCTCTTAGAGTTTGGCACTTGTGCACGGTTGGCTATTGCTCCACTCTGAGGCTTCGATAAGCTTTGGAGCTGTATCGTGAATTGTGGCATTCTGCTGCTGGAAACGATATAGAGTCTTGCCCTCAGCTTCAATTAGCACTAGGCTAGCGCCTTCTCGGCTCGTTCTCACCAGCAACTGGAAAGGCACTGGATAATGTTGCCTACGTATCTCTCACGTTCCACGAATCTTCATGCTCTTTGGTGACTCACCAAATACTCCAGGGTCACTGGGTCTCATCCGCCTGTTCTGAACTTTATCCCCCGCCATCTTTTGGCATGACGGGATCCCTGGCGAGCAGCGTCTTCACCTGCAAACCCCTCCCACGAGAATACATAGCCCACAAAATCAAACCACAGGGACGGTACTGCCTCGCCTCTTCCACGCTTACACTAATCTAGCTGGAGGAAGGTCAGAATCCTCTCTCAATGGCAGCATTGCTCACCTGAGCCGCACAGTTGCCCCGAGTACCCTCGAGCCGCAGGGACAGCGTGCTCAGATCCGCGATGTGCTCAGTCCATCACCTCAACTTCCCCCACTCAGCCTAAAAGTACTTCCCCATGCCTTAGGATTGTGGTGGCCGTCTTCCCGGCCATCCTATGCCCCTTCGCCTGCGACAAACCGTAGACCCCATAAATAGCCGGTGGACAAACAGTCGCCGTCCGCAACTCTCCATGGCCTTCAGGTCCATCTCAAGGCACTCCCATCTAACGTCCCGTCCGGCAGTGACGGCACCTTCTCACGCCCTATCGCTCATCTTACACCTTCACGCTCCTCTGCCCACTAGTCTCGTTCCGCATATCCTCCCACTCCAAGATCCACGCGTCGGATGTGTGGATCAAGAGGCCCAGCACGCTCCTTCTCTGCTCCATTCCGTCAAACACCACCCACCTCAATATTCAGGAGCTGCGCGTTGCTGATGTCGCCGACGACGAAGCGCGTGGAGGCCGGCCTTTGGCCTCGCGGCGGAACGAGGACAGTCCAGTGGCATTCAGGGTGAGCGGTTACGATGGGGTGCGGGCGATCGCTGCCGGCATAGACTGTTTGCGTGGATGTTGGCGGGAGAGGTGTTTGTGATGGTGATGTACCGATGGGATTGCGGATGGGAGATGGTGGTTGCGGACGGACGCGAACATTTGCTCATTGAGCGAGGCGTCGGTTCTTCACTGGCAGGATCCTTCTGAGGTTTCCAGATCATTAATTTAGTGACTCATACTTGCTTTTATATGTTTATACCATGTGACGAGGGGCATATGACACGCAACATTTGCCAGCCTATCCGAAGCCTGTCCGAATAGCCAAGACGGGCAACGGCGAATCCGTATTCCCCACCAAGAGACCGACGGCCTTGCTTAGTGCTCAGACGAAAACCGCCCTCTGTAGGAGAAAAAAAGAACATGTTTTTACTGCGGTTTGACAGGTCCTGCCATTGCTGCCTACACAAGCAGACGGCCAAAGGGTCGCAGCAGCGAATCCAGGACCGTAGAAATTTCCCAGATTGTTCTCTCTCCATACTGATCTCTCGGGGCTCAATCTTTGCGGAAGATTTTACAAGAAAGTGGCAGCGCAGATGGCTATAGTGGTAAGAATTCCAAGCGCAGCCTTTCCAACAGCAATAATCTCAGCTCCAGATGTAGCAGAAGAAGATGGAGAGGAGGATGCGGACGCCGAAGTACCCTTCTCCGCATTTTGGGCCTGTTTCTCTTGCTCGAGGCTGTTGCAGTCCGCGACAAGCGTGGTGTTTGACTGCATACTCTGGAGCTTCGAAGAGGCGGCGGCGATCTTTTCGTCGATTCTGGTCCGGTTCTTGGCCTTGTCGAGGAGCTCTTGCTTCAGGGTCGAGTTGCTGGATGCATCCACGAGCTTCTGAAGCTTTGCCATCTGGAACCCGTCAGTATTTAGTATCCGTATAGCATTGCTGCATCTTACCTGTTTGCAAGAGGACTTGAGTTCCTCGTGCGCGTCGACCACCTGACAGGTCCCAACAAGAGTAGCGTTGGCCGACATTGCTTGCAGCTTGGCGGCTGCGCCGTCAAGCTCTTCTTGGGCTTTGGTCTGGTTCTTTGCCCGGCTGAGGAACTTGTCGGTTTCGGTCTGATTGGCCGCGATTTCCGACAGAGCGGTCAACTTGGCCAGCTTGTGGCAGGCGTGGACTGTGGAGTTGAACGCATCGTCCGTCCCATTGGAGTTCCTCTCATGGTCTTTGGCGGCACAGCTGATGGCAAGCGCTCCGAGGAAGATGGCGGCGATGCAGTGGAAGTGCATGATTGATTGTGATGAGTCAAGATTAAGTTGGAGTTGATTCGATGAAAATGGATCCCGTCCAAAGGTACGAAAGAATCGATTGACCAACGACGTGCCAGCACGACAATGGCGAGGGAAGAATGAGCTGTTGGCCGCGTGCATCCTTGGCACATGCGTCCTGGCTTTATAAAGGCAGAAATAACGGTGTCTCTGGCACAGTGGCTGACATATGTCTCACAGATGCTACCGATAGTCGTCAGCATCGCGTAGAACTACCTCCACGAAGTGCCGTTGAATCGCCTATGAGACTGGTTCAGTACCAACACCCTGTAAGGGGCCATTGGCCACCGAGTGGTAGCGGTTGATGGTACACGGCATCTGGATATTCTAGAGTGACGGGTGATGGCGATGAAACCACAAACGGATTTCACGTTGCCAAGGACGCGCGTAAAGCGCCAAGTAAACAGTTTCACAGCACTCAAAGGGAATTTCAACTGCGCAGTTGTGTCTCAATGGTATGACGCTATCCAGTGTTGGCTGGTGTAGCTTATCTGAAACATAGTTTGCGGCTCGCACAGTGTCAGATTGCCAAGATTATCGAGTTACCAGTTACGAATGCCCGACTGGCTGAAGCTGTCGGAAAATTCTACCAATCACAAAGAGTTTCGTCCTATTAGCACTACCTAGACTGCAAATGCCTGGTGCCAGCCGGAGCACTCCCCGTTCTCGCAGTATTCAAACGTAGAAGCATGGCCTCAGACACTACGGCCGCGCGTCACAAGAACATAATCCACCCACTTTGCGTCAGCAACCCATCAATATAAGGCTTTTAGCCAGCTCGGAGCCCCTCCAGGCAAACCGCCACTACAGTAGAAGGAAGAATTTGCTGTGTTGTCGCTACCTTCGGTCAAAAAAGACCGGACACTTTGACGGAATAAAATCGACAATCATTCTGACTTCTTCACGTAGAAAATTCCAATCACACTCAAACAATGAGGCTAAAATATCATATCTACAAAGAGTCATGGAAAATCGTCAGAATCTCAAACATGCTCATCCGTACGCTCACCAAGCGAAGCGCTAAGCTCTTAAGGTTTCAAACTCCGCACCTACCGAGCGAGACCATCACCAGTAAAGCGCGTTATAAGGATTGAAGTTGGCGCAAGTGTGTGATGCTAATGTTTATCGTGACTTTGACCTCCACATAGCTGACTTAACCACCCTTCTGAATCAGTCTTCTCACTCGGTAGGAGGACTCATTCCGAACAGCGTCCACCCCTTGAGCAAGGCCACCTCAGCTCTTGCAGTATGTACCGACCAAGCTCGTGCTGGTAGTGTACTTGCTTCCGCTCTCCGAATCACCCTCCACCAGCTCAGCATTGGGATCATAGGTGCAGCAGTCGGCTCCGCAGCCACCACAGTAGACGGTCGCGTCGCTGTAGCAGGCAGTGACACCCCCTCCGCGCTAATGGCTCGTCAGAAACCTATTCAGAACCCAATGAGGCATCGCCGAACCTGTTTCTCGCAGATGTGGTGGTCCTTCACGCAGCAGTGGCGGCCACCATTCGTCCCAGGATAGCACTGTAGAAAAGGACTGGAAGTTAGTGTATAGGACGATTGGACTGAAAATGGGGGCGAGAAGTCATCCTTACGTCGAAGAGAGAGTCTGCAAGCGCAGACGCGATAAAGGATGCGAAAACGAGAGTGACGAGACGCATGTTGTCGGGTTATCGTATCGGCGGAAAAATGCCAAGGGTGCACGTAATGATGAATAGTGAGGGATCAGTGATTTGGATGTTGGTCGTACATTTCTCGCCCTTTATATGCCTCGCTCCCAGCAACGGGCGCTGGAATTGTGCCGTCAGGGGTTTACACGACTACGAGCTGCATCGTATGGCGCTCTTGCTCTGGGATAATGCTCATCACGAGGCTTTCTAGAGGGACGCCTTATCGCTAGTCGAGCGGAGCCTCAAAGTTATCATGCACTAAATGGGGACGCTCCGAGTCAGTCTCCTAACAATGAGGTCTGTGCAGGTTTTCGCTGGCCTACCGTCTATGCTCTTAGCGTACTGAATGAAGGCTTCTATACGCAGAAGAAGAACTTGAAAATGGATTAGTACACGGTGCATGCTCCTATGCATGCTGCTTACAGGCCCTGACAGCTTGTATTCATCAGTTTATGGTGTTGAAGGTGCTGCCGGGTGCTCCCGTTGTGCCCCTGACTGATCTGCAAAACAAGCAACGTAGACTCGGCCTTGGCATGCTTGGTCGTGTGTAGCCCTCCCTCGTACACACGGACCCTTTTGTCAGAGTCAGCTTCAATTCCGAGCGTGACAGTGCTGTCAGAGCACCAAAGCAGCAGATGTGGACACCCCGGCGGGACTGGAGCATTCGGCTAGGCGCAAGTGTCCGGCCCGTCCACCCGCGCCTGGACGGTTACTTGGGCTTCTCTCAGCAGACGCATGCTGTGATGCTTGACGTGGAGCTGGCCGCGAGCGAGCGTGTTGAGAGGCGTTAGTATTGAATAGCTCGCATGCTGATGACGTGGACGCGAGTTGGCGCGCGGCCGACCAATGCCACGAGCGGTGGTGCCGCCACAAATTGGCCGATGGCGCTCTGTTGCCCTGTGGGCAGGCGCAAGAAAAAAAAAATACCCCGGTGCTCTTCTTTGTCCCATGGGAAATACCTTTCGGGTAGTGCTCCTTTACAAGTTCGGGCCACACGGACCATCATGCAGGCTGCGTAGGACAGGCTGCAGGCAGACTCTAAGATGGGTACCCAAGCTGTCCGGAGGGCTAGGGCTGAAAGTGGGCGTGCTGCAAAAGGTACGCATGCCACTGATTCGTCGAGACCAGATACAGTCATCGCGACGCAGTGGATCGAGTCGGTCATACGGGGCTATCAAGACCTAGTGCGCTATCACCCGTATTGATGGTTCCGACGACTCGAGGGCGGAAGCTAAGAAGACTTGATATCCGCACATTAAGAGCAATGCTCCTATTCAGAGCTCGCCAGATCGGCGAACCACAGCATGTGGCAGAAGCCTTGGGACGTGATATCTTCTCTTACCACATTTCGAACACATCTCGATATAAAGCCGCCCGCACGTGATGAGGTCTTGACAACAGGGAAAAGCGAGGGAGAGCATGGGCCGAGGGGCCCGACGTGCCGTTTATTGGTGGCGTTTTTTCGTTGCAGGTCTCGATCGCCGAAATTGGCACTGATACTGCTGCCTGAAAGTATAGTTTCATCCGACGCCTACTTAAAGCAGGCTGCCCCTCGGCAGAGTCTCGAGCAAACAAGCCAGCTGCGCCATGGCACGATTCGGCGACCTCAATGTGGGCATTCTCGCGATGGTCCTTCTGTACTTCAAAGACGACCTCCGCACGCTTTACAACCTCTTGCTGACGTGCCGGTCAATCTCCGAGATGGCAACAAAATTCCTCTATCGGGAAATCTTTATAGACTTCAAATCACCTGAGAGATACCGTCGCTTCCTGCTGTTGCTTCGGACCCTCAATCTCCCAAACGAAGTGAGAGGCCCTCAACTGGCGTCCTATATCCAGAAGCTGGATTTGAGCTGGGCGATTGGCAGCGAAGCGGTGCGAGATCCTCACGCCGTTCGGTTTTTGAACTCAATCGAAAACGTCCGAGAACTGGGCCTCTTCATCCGCCTCGACTCCCCGGCTCGACGCAACCACTCGCACGACGCTTTCGAACAGTATCACATGAGTTTCTGGGATATCTCCAGGTTGCGAAATCTGCGAGTCCTGAACCTTAATATGGGTGCCACCATCGCCGACCAATCGCGTTTCTTGTGCTTAACGTCAGTCGATATAGTCCGAGTCTACGATAGCGCACCGGCCACATACGGCTTATTCTCCGCCAGTAAGCTCCCAATGCGAGAAAAACCTCTGTCAGAACTGGCCCTTTATGCCCAAATTCCACACAGGGTGCTCAGGGAGATTTTATCCATGTGTGCCGGAGTGAAGAAGCTTTTCCTTTTCGAACCCGGGACCATGCGTAACACGTATCACCTCACTTGTCCTGGGGTACAGGAAACTGACATGGCTTCCTCATATTCACCCTCACAATTCAACAGAGCTCTGGCACCACTGAGAGAGATGCTGGAAATACTTGACCTGACGACGCATGGCACTGGCCTGGACACGATGGGACCCCGGCTGGACTTGCATAGCTTCCCCAAGCTCAGAGACATCCACGTCAACTCCAAATGCTTCTTTCCTCCCGGAGAGCCCAAGCGGGATATTTCCGAGCTCCTCCCCCCGAGTGTGGAGTCATTAGAAGTGCGTTTTGACCCCTATGATGGCGCAGTAAAACGCACCATCAACGGCAGCCCGGATGTGGACGACTATCAGTGGATCATCGATGTAGTTCGAGGCACGCGGGGACGCCTTCCACGACTGGTAAGGCTCAATGTAGAGGAGGAGGACTTCCTTGAAGATTGCGGCGTGTGTTTCCCTGTCGTAGGGTTTCAAGATTGGGAGCCGCCAGCTCACGTCAGAATATTAATCGATGGTGGATTTCCCGCGGTGAAAGTGAAGTTGAGGATATGGGGTCAAGGTGAGTAGGAGTATTAGTATGAGCTGATATCATGGTATGCCCAGCACCTGGAAGGACAACGCTCGCCATGTAAGTGCGGTTCGACTGAGACGGCCAAGACAATCTCGCCGCATGCTGGATTCTGCTATCTTGCTAGAGGGTGGCGAGATGGTGATGAGAGGCATCGGGAGGAGGTGAATAGTTCCAGTGGCAGTCGCTGTGCTGTCTCCATCTTGGGTTGTTTGCATCAGCAGCTTTGTCAACACCGGGGCAGCATTGGCGTTTATTGCCGAGCGCTGCAACCTCCTTCATCAATAAATTTTTCTTCTCTCGTTTCGGTTCACCACATATTAATGGCGCTCGAGCTGGCAGGAATTGAGACAGCGCACGGCAAGCAAAAAGATGGCAATTTGTTGGAACGAAAAAGCGTGACGCCACGCGCAAAATTTGATCTGGCAGGCGTTTCTTAAATCCAACATAATCATTACTGGCAATCATTCAGCGCTGCGTGCGTTAGTGGCACCTCGTGAGCAGTCTGGGCAATTCCTACTGAGCTGCATCATCGCGAGGCTGACAGCGCTCGGGCAGAAGGGCTTATCGATGGACTTTTACTAGATGCCCTCCCACCAGGAAGTGCTGGGCACCGCAGAGGCAGACCGACAGGCTAAAGTAGCCGCCCAGGAGGGGCGCACCCTGGAGCACAGAACACAGCCAAATACACGAGCATGCCTAGTGGCAGCCCTCAATCAGGCGATCAATCAGGTGGTGATAGACGAATAGAAGCAGACCTAGCGCGCCAACGAACGAAGCCGGCAACTCTTAAAGGTAGCCCAAGGGCCAAGCAGGAAGATACCGGCACTCCACCGAGACACGCCAAGGGCCTGAAGCTCGCTAATGATGCAGGTAAAGACGGGAAAAATGAGGCTAAGACACCTCCTCTACCTAAAACGGGTGCCGGGCGTGGCGTCGGGCGAGTGCACTACCGCCAAGGACTACAGACGGTCAGCCACATAGTATACACACGCGCCAAGTTCGACGAGCTAAGATCCACCTTCTGTAAACCGGACGACAGCGGGCAGAGATACTAGACGAAGGGTCTAAGGAAGCTGCTAAGCCATCGCAGCATATCTATTATAGTAGTAAAGTTCATGAGAGCAACCATGTTCCTTGGGTAATTTAGAGCGATATTTTACTCACGACATAAAGCTTGACACTAGACGAAGACGGGATAGTGAGTAGAGGTACCTAGCATCACGGGAATACTATGGCGCTAAGGCATATATTCGTAGAGGTATATAGAATAGATAGAGAGTAGGCCTAGCTCTACTACCTCGTTTCGGCTCGAACGGGACGAGCGGGCGTAGTGGAACCGGCCGCATGCCGCATGCCGCATGCTGCAGAGCTGCCATCGGCGGCTGGGACGGTCTATGAATCATCATCATCATCACACCTTTCCGGGAGACCGTGCCGTAATACCTCATACCCCACTGCTAAGAATCTTATTACTCATTTAGAGTTGGACACATCAGCAAAGTTAGTGGTGGGAACTGAACTTCTTAGGCAATGTAAAGCGAAATCACATCTTTGCTGCACTAGAGAAGGAAGGAATAATCCACGGGGGGGAATCAGGGCTATAAAAAAGGGTTCATTGAAGCATGCGTAAGAGACAAAGATCAAACTAAGCTCAATTCGGTCTTGATACATGACACAGCTAGTCGTGTTCTTTAGATGCTATTGGCGGGTACGACAGACTTTTGTTCATCATCATGAAATATAGTTCGATTCCGCAAACCAAGCTGAGTTGATTTGGAGCTAATTGTCTTAGGCCGGATTCTCCGGGACTTGATACAGTCTATATTTAGTATCGCGAAAATTATAAGGGAACGTCGAAGGGCCCTTTAAAGTGATACCAACTACCGTCAGAAAATCAAAGATAAAGAATCGTGATGGCACGTCATAGTATGCTTTTCGTCCAGCTCATTGTTTTACACTTCGCACGTTATTCCATCCAAGCACCCGTCATAGTACCTCCGACTTGGTCTAGTTGCAGTGACTGTATGGGCTACTGTAATCTGTTGGTGTTGGATTTGGTGGTGATACCATCAATTGAGAATGAGTGGCATGAGGACTGAGAGGGCCGCTCAGGGGTAGGCCTCTTATCCAGTCTCGTCAATGACTAAGCTAAATCTAATGTACAAACACGTGATATTCCAACAGTTGGATATAGTACGACTCCCTGGTATAAAGCTACAACTGAGCTCACATGTTAAAGGATCTGTTGGAATATCACGTGTGTGTACAATAAACTTTAGCTTAGTCATGGAAGAGGACGGATAAGAGGACTCCCCTGAGCGTCCCTCTCACGCCTCATGCCACTCATTCTCAATTGATGGTATCACCACCAAATCCAACAGGATCCTGTCACCTGCTTAGAAAGGACTGGTTGTGTCGATATTTGCCAGCCAATTCCCGGACAACACGGACCAAACGTTATCCCTATACCGTGTGACCTAGATAAGCCGGTACAAAGTCAATGCCTGCTATGGATAATATTGATGTTCTAATGTTTAATAGTGTGACTGTCCTGTTAAACCCAGCTACTGTCTGAGTAAGTTTCCTTTCTTTTTCTAAAAAATTCCAAAAGGTAAACTCTCGGTCTTCAGTCTTACAAGTAACAGAGCACCACGGCTAGGAGGGGCTACATTTAAAACAAATAAATATATGGCCATTTCCCCACTGATTGCGGGTATATCAGCGCAATAGGGCCTTCAATCGCTGTTGTAATTATCTTTGAGTGTTCTTGCTGTTACGCTGTGGAAGGGCCCTTGGCGAGCGTGCTGCCAGTCCGAGTGCGAGGCTCACGCGAACCGGCTGCGAGAAGCCGTCGGCCACACTTAGATGGCCGGCCTCTGGCCGCCTTAGGAAATCTTCTAAGGAGTCGTGTGTAAATTAACAGAGAACCCCTCCTGTGCCATCACTGAACTCCCTGCTTCTATTCAAACCTCACACGCCGACACTTTTTCTGGGGGAGGAGAGGTGTATCGTCGGATAGCGCAGGCTTTCTGGGGCCCGTTGCAGCAGGCGGGGGAGGTTCGTTCACAGTGCTAGGGTGAGAATCAGTAGACAAGTTGACCACGAGGTTCCTATTGTTGGACTGGCAAAAAGTACGACGCCGTACTTGTGCTAGTGCGGGCTAAGATGCCATATATTCTAACACATATCTACTGTAAGCGAGTGTGGTCTATATACTTGGGGGGTCCGGATTTGATCGCGGTGGATCTTTGGATGCCCCACCATGATCCAGTGATCCAAGTGACCCATGGTCAGTGCGTTGAGTCGTGAGTGCACCTGAGCACTTACCGGGTGTGCGGGCGGGCGGGTAGGGGGCTCGAAGCTTGACATTCAGAGAAAAAAAAAATGCGTCCCAAAACGGCGCCACAGACCTCCAGAAATGGATGCAGTCTTCCCTGAAACCTGCATTGAGGAGTAGATATATAGTTATACGCTGAGCCTCTACTAGTAGAACCGCTGTCGAGTGTCCTGACTATCCTAGAATTAATACCTGTTAGATATATGCGTCAGTTCCACCGACCCTAACATCAGGGGGTGG
>JAJJID010000666.1:0-16169 GCA_022204955.1 Macrophomina pseudophaseolina
CCGAGGATTCTTCTGAGGCTTCTCCATTACTGGGCTTCCAGACCATAACACAAACAAGCCGTCCAAGGCAAGAGCACTAACTAGATAACGATGGCGGCTACCCTTAGGGGCAAGCCCTAAGCCGGTGGACTACCGCCTAAACTGTGCATATACAGGCAACCTTATTGGTTTTAGGACTACCCGTACCTTAACGAGCGCGTACGTCCATCTGGATGGAAGCTAAAGAAGGAGATTTAGAATTAGATTTAGAAGAAAATAAGTAACCCTTACCTTAAGGAGTTAGTTAAACGCGCACTAAATGTAAATGCACTAATAAAATAGGATTAATCTTAGGATTAAGAAGATTCGAAGGATCTAAAGTTATTCGCTACTATTGCTATTACCTCTCTCTTAGCCGAATGAAAAGAACTAACAATGGTATAACTCTCATAGATCATAGATACTAGTTTATCTTACTACGTCTATAATCATTACATAAAGAAGCGATTTACGAAGACGCATAATACTAGACCTAATAACGTTATTATTTATAGCACCTTACGCGTACTAATTAAGGCATTTGGAACCGTTACTACACGCTAACCCTTATAGACGTTGCGTACATACCCGGCTTTATAGGTAACCTAGTGTTAGTTACTAAGGTAAGGGAGAAAGGAATTCACCTTAACATAGACTAGATAGTCTTATATAAGGGGGATATTATTATGTGTGAACTAATCTTTTATAATAACCTCTACTTTATAGAGCTTAATTAATTACGAGATTTCTCGCATTAAATCACCGTAGGACTTACTATACGCAAGCGACTAGCTAAGTAATAGCACGAGGTCTTTACTTACCTATTAGAGCCGGTTATTAAGGCTCTTCTCACCGCTACGGACGGTGCAGAAATTACTAATAAAGCAATGCCATAGCACTGCGATATATGTATGTGTGCTAAAGCTTATTAGATTATCTCACATAATATAACACCTAAGGAATTATCCTTAGAATTGTTCTTTCGAATATCGTTCGATCTTATTTAAATAATCAAGGCTGCTAATAAATATATATAGATTACGTACCTCGAATATCTTACTACGTAGTATATAATCGTCGCAACATATATTAATAAGAATAACTATGTAAATATTATCTTATTAACCCTACAAATAATTAAGAATCGCTTTTATTAGTAAGTAGCCTTCCTATATTTAGATAGCGAGAAGTTATTAGGAACTGCCTTCTACTAGAAACTATAACGGCAAGGAATTACTTTTAAAGTATCTAGTCCTTATACGCCTAAGTAAAACAGCAATGCTAAACGTTCTAGACAGTTAATTATTCTACGAGCTAGGGCGCTACGAATTAGTAGTAGTCTATCTAATTACTATTAGCCCGAATATGTCCACGCAGCAGCCTACATCACTAATCGAACACCGGCTAAAGGACTTAACTAGAAAATGCTATTTAAGAAGGTTTATGGCAAGCGGCTAAATATTAGCTACCTTAGAATATACGGATACAAAGCCTACACACTAAATAAGATAATTCCTCGTAGCGATAAGCTATAAAACAAAGCCCTTATCAGATACCTAGTCGGATACAATTCTACTAATATCTACCGCATTTAGGTCCCGAGTATGGATAAGATTATCCGAATTAGAGACGTTACGTTCGACGAAAATACTAAATATTTACCCTAATTGGTGGAGCAATATCACGAGGTATTAGAAACTAAGAAAGAACTGAACCTTATATATCTAAGAATCCGTCTAAATAACAAAGATATTATCTTATTATTAGCATTCTTAGTCGGTAAAGAATCCTCCGAAGATAAATTCGAGGAATTACCTAAACAGCAGCCGAATAACGAAGCTAGCAGTACTTATTAGAAGGCTATAGAAGCTAATAGTAGCTAGCAATAGACTTAACTCGATCGACTACCGACACCGTTACCTTTAGTAGTAAGTAACCGGTCTAACTTACACAAAGAACAGTCTAATAGTAGGCTAGAAGCATATTAAACTCAGGGTACTAGAATGACCGAAAGCGGTTAAATCCAGCCTAACCCCGAGCCTAGACTAGATTTAAAATCTATATCTACAAGCCCTGCGTAGGACGTCTAGCTAGAACCGAACACCTTATAATCACTAACCTCTTAGACCTTAGGGGGTGGTAATAACCGGTTAAGTCGGCTTGGGCGGCTCCTCCCTGCGTAGTATAATACTCCGCCTGATCCAGGAGCCAGCCGGGGCAACCGTACACCACAGGGCTTAGAAATCAGCACGCAAATCAATCCAAATTCGATTATTTAAGGTAAAAGAACACGTAGATTAGCCTACGTTATGTAACTCTAGCGAAATTAGCACTCTAATTAATCCTAGAGGATAGTATTTGTCGCTGCATTGTCTACTAAATAGCTACCACGCCGGCACTGTAATAATCTTCCACCGGAGCCTAAAACGTATAAAGAAGCCCTCGCGCATCTAATAAGCGCAGAATTTCTAAAAGCAGTAGAAACGGAACTGTAGGAAGTCTAGGGTAAGGGGGTGTAGAAGGTTATTTTAGTAATAGACGTATAGGATACTAAGGAGGTTATACCGCTTACTTAGGTATTTAAATATAAATTCGACGAAAACGACTATCTACTAAAATATAAGGCACGCATCTACGTCCGAGGAGACCTTTAGACAACGTAGAAGGATACCTTTACGGCTATCCTAGCCTTTCGTATTTTTCGAGCGCTTATAGCAATTATTTGCGCATTCGACCTTAAGACTTAATAATACGATGTTGTTAATACGTTTCCGCACGTTCTACTCGAGTAGACAACATACTGTAAACCCCTAGAAGAAATAACGCTAAAAACCAGCCAAGTGCTTTAACTACTAAAGGCCCTATACAGTCTTAAAGAATTACTAGTACTGTGGCAACGTGTTAACCATTACCACTATTGCCGTTTCGGATTGCTGTTATTCGTATCGTTTTAGCCACCAGTTTTATACTTTTAGCATTACACTACCAAGACACTATTATTACCTTATATATCCTCCCCACTATTATGTATATATACTGTCGCATTAACACTATTTAATAAAGCAGTAGTAAACCTTAATTCCTTACTATTTAATAGTTATGAGCCCGGTAACGCGCACCCTTCGCTACTAAGCTACCTTCTAAATTGGGAACCCCGGCACTTTATTAATGCACGAATCACCCAACTACTAACTCTTTGTTTCACAGGTCCTGTGCCTATAACAACATCTTTTGTGCTAAGAAGCCTATTGCTTAAGTACTTACTTTTGCTAAACTAACGCGTTACCAAGGACCTAGAGCCTATACGCATTTATCTTTGCCTTAAGTAGCACTAAGCTACGTTATTACTTTTCTACATAACCCTGTACCTATACTAAGAACTTATTTACACTAAGTAAATATAACCGAGTCGACTAAGAGGCCTATTTACCTCTCTAAACCTTCTAATTGGACCAAATGGCTCCGCACTATTAGAATCTAAGCCCAAGTTAATAATATCTAGCACCCTATTAACCCTAACATAGAAGCCAAGCTAGATTGCTTAACGGAACCCATCTTACCTACCGTCCCTTAAGACACTAAAGAAGTAATTAACCTAACCCAGCTCGAACTCTTTAAGCTTCGTAGAGAACAGTTCCGCTACAACTACACCCGCTATTAAGAGTAGGTAAAGGTGTTTAAAGAACTTACGTCTCTTATTCTTAATATAATTACTACCGACAACTTTAGCTTTATTACTATAATAGAAGCTTATCCATGGAACCTCCTTCGAGACCTTAAAGGCTGCCTATGTCCAACTAATAAAGCTAAGCACATAGAGCTTTAGTTCTAATACCAATGCCTGTGCAAACCTCCACGCCTTTAGAATATTAATTCCTGGCTTAAGGATTGGGAAACCTTCTATACTAAAGCAGAGAATCAAGATCTTGTAGAACTCTAGGGACGTAAACCTATCTTAGACTTCCTATATGCTCTTAAACCTCTGGAACCTACCTAGGTAGCCACAATTTAAGCCCAGAACTCTAATTTAATCACTAGAATTAAAGATCTGGTAATACTTATTAAAGTATATCGCAATCATCACCGGGAAGACTAGGCGCATAAGAACCTTAGGGGAAGCGGATCCCACTTAGCCTTCCCAGCCACCTTTAGGGGTAATCAAGCTCTTACTAAGCCTCCCAAGTGTTTCTGCGAAGAAATACACTAGTATGGACAATACCCTTACCTAAATCCTACAGCTAAGTCAGTAGACTTCTAGCCAGATCCTATAAAGAAGGTAGAAGTAGCTAGAAGACTTAAGAATAAGGACTTTAAGAAAAAGATAGAAAGATTAATTAAGAATTAGTAAAGGAATATTAAGGCTACGTAGGAAAATATCTCTTGCACCGCTTACTACAGCTTATTCCCTACTTATGTCGAAGTTATGTCCAATTCCTAGATGCTTAATTCTAGAACTAATATCTATATCTATAATCAAACCATGTCCCACCGATTTAAGCAAACCCATAAGGTACTACTAGAGGAAAACGTAAGAGCTAGTATAGATATTAACAAGATTAAAGCCTAGGGAACTATAGTTATTACTATCTAAACCAATTATAGATAAGTAACTATTACTCTCTAGGAAGTTGCCTACGTACTATCCTTTATAGTAAATCTTATATCTGCCTCCAAGGTACGAGAAAAAGAAATTATCTAGAATATAGAAACTATAATGCTCGTTATTAAGGAAAGACTATTTTATAAGGTTTAACTAATCTATGGTTATTACCTGCTTAAGTATAATAATATATGACTAACTATTAATTTTGCATTTCCGGCGATTGCACTCAAAGCCTCTACGCACTTATAGTATTAAACCATGGCTTACGTAAGCCCTAAAGCTATTCAACACCTCTAAGAGAACTTATAAGGGGTAATAGTTCTTCCTAAGCCAGCAGCTCCAACCATAGCACAATATAAAACCTACGCAGTTACAAAAATCCATAGGATTATCTCTAGGTTACCTTTAAAGGAGTAGGACTTAAAGGAATCCTTCTATCGAATCTTATTCGACCTTACTTAGCTTTAGCCCAGTTATAATTAAGATAAGTAGATGTCTTACTTTACTTATATAACTTATGGCTTTATATTTGTCTTTATATATAGAAATAAGTTAGAAATCATAGATTTGATTATTTTCATAATTAAAGCTATTAAGTTACGCTACAACAAGATAGTAGCCTATCTTAGAATAGATAGAGAATGCACAATTAGATCGGAACTTAAGTATTAGCTAGCATAGTAAGGTATTACTCTCGAAACCTCTGCACTAGATACTTCTGCATAAAATAGCCATATAGAAAGATCAGGGGGTGTAATTCTTACTAAGGTAAGAGCAATAAGAGTTAGTACTAACCTACCTAAGAATCTCTAGCCTAAAATTATTAAAGCAACAGGCTACCTATATAATAGAACTTCTTAAGCACGCCTCGATTAGAAAACACCATTTAAATCCATTACTAGTAATAAACTAGACCTCTCCCATCTTCGTGCTTATAGTTGTAGAGTATATACTCTAATTAAGGGAATCCCTAGAGCTTAGAAGCTTACAGAACATACATACCTTAGTTATCTACTTAGTTATAACTCAAGAAATATTTTTTGAATCTAGTTACCTAGCCAATAGAAGATCATCCGCACTAGAGATATTACTTTTAAGAAGGACGAGTTCTACTAATCTAAAGATCTAGACCTCTTTTAGCTACTAGCTACGGAAGGCCCGGAGCTTATAGAAACTATTTATATTCCTCTTTCGAAAATTAGTTATTCTTAGGAGCCTAAATAGGACTCTAATAATAATACTATTATAGTGCGGATTCTATAACAATAAACTACGTCTACGTAAGATGTAGAGCCAGAATCCTAGGAGATTTAGAAGTAGCCACAAGTTTCTACTACTAACTTAGGATGGGAAACCTCTTATTTGCTATCACTAGGCCCTTTAGAGCCCTTTAAAACTGTCGATCTAAATGGCCCGTAGGACTTATCTACCCACACACACAAATTAATACCTACACTAGTTAGTAGTCTCCCACCTCTCCTACCAGCCTAATACGATACTCCACCCGCTCTAGGTGCCTCAATCGGTAATAGAGCACCTCGGGGGGATAAAGTTTTAGGTAGAATCTCTATAGAGAATATTCTACCTAAGGGGGTAAATAATAGAAGAAGTACTAGGCATAATAGAAGGTATACATATACAGCACTTCTTAAGATAGTCTAGGATAACTAAAACACATTCTACGGAGTATTTTTAATAGTCCTTTTAATAATAAGACCTTAGGAAACCCCAAGAAGAATCTATAGAGATTAACTCCTACCTAAGTTAAAAGCCTTTAAGCAAATACTTAAACATCTAGAAGCATTAGGCTTTATTACAGCACATAAGAAAGAACTTAGAACCCTTTTAGAAAGAAAAGTCCTTAAGCTTATAAGGCGTACTTAAGCTACGTAAGTAGGAAAGAAGGTTATTCCCCTTACCTAGGTATTTAAATACAAGTTTAACTTAGAAGGATACCTTATTAAATATAAGGTAAGACTCTATATTAGAGGAGACCTTTAGATTACTTAATAGGACACCTACACAGCCACTCTTATAGCTAAAACCTTTAGATTACTTATAGCCCTTATAGCAGCCTTCGACCTAGAAACCCTATAACTAGATGTAGTTAACGCATTTATTAATAGTCTAATCGACGAAGACACGTACTATAAGCTTCTAGAAGGAATCGAACTCCTACCCGGCTATTAAAATCTCGAAACTAGGAGTATCTTTTAGCTACTAAGAGCGCTATATAGACTTAAGCAATCCCTAGCCCTCTAGTATAAGCACCTATTAGAGATACTTCGAACCCTTAAGCTTCTTAAAGTACTAGGAGTCAACTGCCTTTTTACTAATTAATACCTTATCCTATTCTTCTTTGTGGATGATATTGTAATTCTATATTATAAGAAACATAAGTAATAAGCACTATAGTTTTAATAGGATCTTATAGAAGCTTATAAGCTGCACATTATTAGTAAACTCAAATAGTTCCTTGCCATTAGAGTCATTAGGAATAGAGATTAAAGAAAGCTTTGGCTATGTTAAGATTTATATATTAATAAGCTAGCTGCAAAGTTTAAGCTCTAGGAAGAAAAAACACCTCCTACTCTCTTACCTATAGAGGAGCTTTAGCCCTCAGATTCCCAAGCTTCAGATCAGGAGATCTACACATACTAGCAAAAGATTAGCTTAATTAATTTCGCTATAGTCTTTACTCGGCCGGATATTGCCTTTGTAGCATCGAGACTAGCGGAATTTCTTATAAACCCTTTAGTTATCTATTCCCTTATAGCTACTAGAGTTCTATAGTACCTTATAGGAACTAAACACCTTACTATCGAGTATAACGGACTCTATACGTGGCAATAAAATGTATTTCTCTATAGTAGTGATGCATTCTTCGCAACCAATAAGTAAACTAGAAAGTTATATTAAGGATATATCTTTTAACTTTTCTCTAGCCCAGTTAACTGGAAAGTAAATAAGCAACGGACGGTTATAATATTAAGTATAGAAGCTAAGTTCCTTACTCTTTTATAAATAGCAAAGGAGCTTATCTAGTGGGGTCGTTTCTTTAAACAAATTGATCTAAATCCTAATTATTACCTATTCATTCAGTGTGACAATCAAGCCACTATTAGCCTCCTAGATAAATCGGCCCTAAAGCTAAATATTAAGCTTCGCCATATTGATATTTATTAATACTAGCTACGTTAGGAAGTCTAATAACAGCATATTAGGCTTTAATAGACCCCTACAGCTAAGATAATAGCTAATGGCCTAACGAAACCACTTCCACCCTAAAGATTTAAGCTATTCCATAATTAGCTTAATCTTACCGACATTAGTTATTTAGTTTAGTAGGACTAAGAAGGAGAAGTACCCTTCCCTTTAAATCTTTTCTTAACTAAATTACTAACTATTTTTTCTATCTTTATTTCTTCCTTTACACTATTATTAGCTAAATAGTTATAAATCACATTAATAGTGCTTTATAAAGGGGGTGTGTTAACTATTACTACTATTGCTATTTCGGATTGCTGTCATTTGTATCATTTTAGCCACCAGTTTTATACTTTTAGTATTACACCACTAAGACACTATTATTACCTTATGTATCCTCCCTACTATTATATATATATACTGTCGCATTAATACTATTTAATAAAGCAGCAGTGAACCTCAATTCTTTACTATTTAATACAACATTACTTCTGTAAAACCCTCTTAGAACTCGGCTTAGAACTAATTCTAGATGCTCTGTATCTCTACGCGAATAATTACCTCTTCGTCTTCTTCTTTATTAATGACGTTATCGTCGCCTATTATAAGGATAACGAACGCTACGCAGAGGTATTTTAAGAGGACTTATTCCAATGCTATGAGATGCGAATAATAGAAGAGGTTTAGTAGTTTCTTGCCTTACATATTGTCCGAAATTAGTACTAACGATTGCTCTGGCTATCCTAGGAATCGTATATTAATAATATTATCACCCGATACAACGTAAAGGAAGTGAACGCACTAGTAACACTGTTACCCTTGGACGAGCCGCTTACACCAAATAAGGACTCACACGCAATACCTTAAGACGTTTATACCTTCTAAAGTAAAATAGGATCTATATAGTTCGCTGCAATTAGTACTAGGGCCGATATTACCTTTGCCGCGTCAGCCCTATTAGCGTACCTAACTAATCCGTCCCACCGTTACCTCGCACTGGCGCAGAGACTCCTTAAGTACCTTAGAGGGACTAAGAAACTCGCCCTATGCTTTAACGGCTTTATCTACCAAGTCGATTGGAATATCTTTATAATTAGCAGTGACGCCGCGTATGCAAATAATTAAGAAATGCGTAGAAGTCACTAAGGCTCGCTTATTATGCTATTCGGAGGTCCGATAGACTAGAAAGCCACTAAATAACTGACTGTTACCACCTTAACAACCGAAGCTAAGTTACTCGCGTTATCCGAAACGGCTAAGCAATACTTCTAGTGAAAACGATTCTTTACCCAACTGCAGTTCAATCCAGGCTATCTTATACAGATTCAGTGTGACAATCAAATGACGCTACGGCTAATAGAAGAAAGCATTGGTAAACTTACAACTAAACTATGCCACGTTAATATTTATTATTACTAGCTTAGATAAGAAGCGTTGGCTAGAAATATCTACTTTAGATGGACTCTAACGGCCGATATAATTGCTAATAGACTCACGAAGGCACTGCTAAAACAGAAGTATACCGCATTTGTTTACTAATTAGGGCTAACGCCCTTGCCCTAGGAATAGTAATACTAATCGAATTTCTTCTATTTCCTTCATTAAACGTTATGCACTACTCCTTATCTAGATACGTACAGCCTGCAACTAACCGTTCGGCTATATTATTATCTACTTATTTAGCTTAACTTACTATTCTTAGTAAGAACATCAAGCTTTCCTTACTTTACTATTATATAAGAAGCTCAAAAGGCACGTATTATCGCACACTGCCCAGTTAGGCACCACGCAAAGGGGGTGTGTTAGAATATCATGTGTTTATATATTAGATTTAGCTTAGTCATTGACGAGACTAGATAAGAGGCCTACCCCTAAGCGGCCCTCTTAGTCCTCATGCCACTCATTCTTAATTGATGGTATCACCACCAAATCCAACAGATCGTTATCCATTACCACTTATTTAAGAGATGCTCAACCGGATTAGTAAGGCTAAGTAGTTTACTAAGCTCGATGTTACTGCTACTTTCTATAAGATACGGATTAAGGAAGGTGACGAGTAGCTTACCATATTTAGAACCCGGTTTGGGTTATTCAAATAGTTTATTACCCCGTTTAGATTAGCTAATGCACCTAGCACCTTCTAACGGTATATTAATTGGATACTACGGGACTTTCTAGATGACTTTATTTAGGCTTATATTGACAACGTCCTAATCTTTACGGAAGGCTCTCGCCAGGATCACCGTAAAAAGGTTAATAAGGTACTAGCTAAGCTAGACGCAGCTAGCCTTTAGCTTAACCTTAAGAAATGCAAATTCGAAGTCTAGTCGACGAAATACCTTAGTTATATAATTGAGGCAGGCAAAGGTATTTAAATAGACCTAGAGAAGGTTCAAGCGATCTAGGAATAGACGGCACCGACTATGGTTAAGGCAGTATAAGGTTTCTGTTGAAATATTACGTGTTTGTACATTAGATTTAGCTTAGTCATTAACGAGACTGGATAAGAGGCCTACTCCTGAGCGGCCCTCTTAGTCCTTATGCCACTCATTCTTAATTTAATGGTATTACCACCAAATCTAACAGTTTCCTTAGATTTACTAATTTCTATAGACGGTTTATTAAGGGGTTCTCTAACCTAACTCACTTCTTAGTTACACTTACCAAGAAGGGTACAGTTTTTTAATAGAACGAGAAGGCCAACATAGCTTTCGAGAAGCTCAAAAAGGCTTTTATTACCGCCCTAGTACTAATGTAATTTAATCCGAAACGAGAGACAATCCTCGCAACGGACTCCTCCGGATACTACACTAGTAGCGTCCTCTAGTAGTACAATAATAACAGCTTTCTATACCTAGTAGCATTCTTTTTAAAAAAGAATCTTTCTACTAAATACAACTATCTAATTTATGACAAGGAACTTGTGATGGTTCAACCCTAGGGTGTGCACTAAAGGATTGAATTCATCTACACGAAGGTCAAGCTGAGGAGGAAAGAACACGCGTCCTCAGCGACTCTATATAACCGAACGCTAGCGCTACACGTAACCGCTTACGGCCGAGGATTCCTTCGAGGCTTTCTTTATCACTAGGCTTCTAGACTATAACAGAACTACTCACAATTATTAAATATCTATGCTAATAGGATACTAAACTAAAGGGGCTTAACCAATTCAAAATCCTTACTAACTATAAGAATCTAGAATACTTTACCACAGCTAGAAGGCTATCCGAGAGATAGATTCAGTAGTAAAAAGAGCTTAGTCGGTTTTCTTTTATAATCGAATATACCCCTGGAGCAACTAATGGATTAGCAGATACGCTTACCAGAAGGGACCAAGGCCTATCTACGCAGGACACGGATAAGAGGCTTAAGTAGAGAATAGCTTAACTACTACTACTAGCTCGCTAGGGACTTACCCTTAATACTAGACCACTGGAAGATCCAGAGGAACAAGAAGATTAGAATAACAAATATCTACTACTACTAGGTAATAGCGTAATAAGTCAACTAACGGTTCTAAACGTTGCTAAACCCCGCCTAGCATATCTAGGACAATATGATTATGAATAGATACTTTAGAACTAATAGCAAGAGGCGCAGCATCGGGATAGCATTCTAAACTAGTTAAGAGAAGCGGTCCAATAAGGAAATAGAATATTTCCCCTAGACCTATCTAGTAAGATTAAGGTGTTAATAGTTAAATACTTATTAAACGACCAAGGAAACCTCCTATTTAGGGGAAGAAGATGGGTACTAGATTCAGAATTGTTATGAACACGGATTATCTAGAAGACATACGACTCACCCCTAGCCGTACACCTAGGACGGTCCGAAATAGTTAACCTAGTAGCAAGGTAGTTCTTTTAGCTAGGATTTATTAATAATATCCGAAGGTTCTGCCGAAACTACGATACCTGTGACCGAACTAAGGTCTAGAGGAATAGAAAATAAGGACTCCTTAAACCACTACTAGTACCGGATAGATAGTAGCGAGAGATATTAATTGACTTTATCGGGCCCCTACTATTAAGTAATGGCTACGATATACTTATAGTAATTACTAATCGATTAGGAAAAGAAGTTATTCTCGAGGCCTATCCGAATCTAGAAACTGAGACTGTTACAAGGCTTTTTATTAGCCGCTCCTACCGGGACCATAGAATACCAGCAGCTATTGTATTAAATAGAGGGATATAATTTATTAGTCTATTATAGCAATAGACCTGTCAGTTACTTAGAATTAAGCAGCGAATATTAATGGCCTATTACTCCTAAATGGACGGTTCAACAGAACGGACGAATACTAAGATAGCACGGAAGCTAGCCTTATTCGCAGATTACTATCAGCACGATTAGGTAAATTAGTTACTAGTTATCCAGCTGGCCCTAAACGGGAGGACATTAATAGTTACCTAGATAAGCCCTTTCTTCCTCTCTTACGGTTATCACCTCAAGCCGCTCGAACTACCTAAGGATGTACAGCTAGTTGGCCAACAGAGACAGTCCCTAGTAGCTCGGGCCGAGGCTATCGTCGCTAAGATTAAGGAGGTTACGGACTAGGCGCAAGCGTTAATGGCAGAGACTTAATAGGAGCAAGAACGTTAAGCAAACTGGTAATAAAACCCCTCGCCAGCGTATAAAGTAGGTAATAAGGTATAGCTAAACTTTAAGAATCTATAGACAGACCGGCCAAGTAAGAAACTTAACGATAAGGCAGCTAAATTTACTATTACCAAGGTAATTAGCTCTTATAGCTATAAGCTCGACGTACCTAGTATAGTCCATAATGTCTTCCACGTGGACCTCCTTAGACCGGCTAGAATGGACCCTCTACCAAGCTAGATTTAAGATGACTACCAGCCACCGCCTATCTAAGTGGACGGCCAAGACGAATAGGTAGTAGAGACGATTATAGATAAAAGAATAGTAAAGAAGCCCGGTTAATGGAGGTGCCAGCTATAATATTAAGTTAAATAGTAAGGTTATACAAGGCCTACTTAGGAGCCTGCAGCCGCTCTTAAGGACACGGCGGCCCTAGACACCTACCTAGAGGAAAAAAGAGGGAAAAGACAAGCGGTTTAGCCCGGCCGAAGCCAGGCTCGATCTAGGTAACATTAATCCTTCCCGTTAACCTATAGTAAACGACCCGTTAGAGCCGGCCCCCGTAAGACAGCTATCCATTAGAGCAACTCGGTACTAGGTCACCTAGTCGGGCATTATAAACCACTAGACGAAATCCGCTAGTGCCGGATAACCCTCTTTCTATTAACTAATAGGCCCTCAATTCGATAACTAGTTGATATAACCCTACGGTCTTAGTCGACTCCGAGATATTACTACCTCAACGTAGTCGCATGCAACACATGTATTACTAGTTAGCTAGATTACCAACTACGCCATGTAGCCGTGATTAAATATTAGAGTCGCTGTTTCACCTTATATAACCCTAAAATGGCCAAAAACGACTACCTCGACTAGGAATTAAACCCGGTACGCTAAGGAGAGGAGGGGGGGTAATATTATAGTCTAGAAGCCTAGTGGCAAAAGTAAGCTTCGGAAGAATCCTTAGCGGATACGTAACTCTATTTTACTTCTATATTTAAGTCGATTATTCTTCTTTTTCTTTCTTTTTCTTTTCTTTTCTTAAGTTCTAGCTTTTTATACATAGCATAATAAACCTTTTAGTGATTATCCTAAGGTTAAGCCTTAATATATAGAATCGAAGGACTTATTCTTAATAAGTGGAATTACATTAGTTTTAATATATTAATTAAATAGATTAATACTAGGAGACTAAGATTCGAACGGCTAGTTATTACGCTAATACTCTTTCTTAGGGAGGTTAGATATATTATTAAGTAGCTTAGGCTTTCTAGGGGCCGTCGTAGTAGGTAGGGGAGGTTTATATAATAGTATAATAAAAATTAATTAATAAGTTAGCTATAAGGGTTCTATCTATATTACGACGAACCCGACCGTATTAGGTTTTAGTCAGCATGTAAGACTATTCGGCCAACCTCCCGTCGACTCCTAGTTAACAAAAGGTTCAGCAATAATTAGCCTAGTAGCTAATCATACCCCAACAACTCTATATATAGGTAGGTCCGTAATAATCTACTAGTAATAAATGTAGGTTTATATATATTAATCTAGTTAGCTATTTTATTAGCTAGAGTTACAGTGTTATCTAGCTAGTGGGTTAGCTATTAGCTAGGGTCATGCACTAGAGATTATATAAGTTAGCTATTAGCTAGAGACGTGTACTAGGGTTTACATAGGTTAGCTAACGGGCTCTATTCGGTACTAGATAATCCGGTAGTGCCTTATCTATATTGGCCCTAGTATCTCTACTGTATTCCTATTCCCTAGGTCTTAACAGTTACACCTTAGCGTTATAACCGCGGTAGTATTACTAAGTTATTAGAATAATTACAAATGCTTTAACGTACTCTATAAGCAAATCGGTCGCATAAGCAAATCGTTCAAGCATTTCTTAGCACAATGAATAATACTACGATATCTTTATATTATAAAACCACTACCTAATTTTGCGTAATAATTACATGGCGTAAGGCTTCTTAAGTGCTGGGTAAGTCCTTGCTATATACTTAGTTAACATACACCCGCTGCAGCGGCGTGGAGCTCGACTTAAAGCCTTTGGCGCTGCATTATTATCCCCAATTTGAGTAGCTTCTAGAGGCGCTATAGGCTTCTACGATAGCTTAATTACCTCCTTAATTATAAGACTCTCTCTTTAAGTAATATGCTTGACTTTAGTATTATACTTTTTAACCACTTTAGCGTTAAGAGCCTACATATACTTAAGTTGCTCTATTATAATTGCTATCGCCTATAAAGCTAATTTAGCACTCTTTGCTATCTTTCTCATTGCCTCCATCGTAGGTAACGCAGATCGTTGCTAAAGCTCGTATTGTCGGCATCTTATAGCTCTATACTACTTCTTAATTTAACGTACCGTTTTGGGTGTATTGCTCACTGAATTTGTGGAGGAAGAGGGTAGATTTAGGGGTAGTAATGAGATGTTAAAAGTACCCAATTTAGCGAGCACCTCCTTAGGATAAAATAGAACAATGCTAGTAGCTCAAAAGGCGCTTTTAATACTACTACTACTTAGTGCTTAAGGACGTGCAGATACGTAGATCTGAAGGAAGTCGGCTACATTAATATAGTTCTGGCCATCACGAGCTAACATCTCTACTCCTTAGCGATAGTGCCTCTTAACCGCGCTGAAGCAGGCGACATCCAATAGTTATAGAATATATAAGGAATGTAAGGGCAGCCATAATAGAATAATGTTGTTACTTCTTATATAGGTCTCGAATAGCTCTAAACAGTGACTGCTGTGTCCATCTATAATAAGGAGTCGTTTGACGCCTTTAGTGTATTACTTTATATAAGGATTAAATACCTCTATAAGCCATATATAGCCTAATCTATTATTAGACCATCTAGTTTCGCTATAGGCGATTACCTAGTCATCTGGAAGGCCTGCGTCCTTATTAAATTAGATATTCTGGAACACCTTCCCTTTGGCGATAACCATGGCTGGTATACGGCATTTAGCTGCGTTTATGCACTTAATAACCGTCATCCAGTCACGATCGCTAGGCTATATATAGTATCTAGGTCCATCTGCTGCCGTCACAACTTTAGCTATACTAATATTACCTCTTAGGAAGCCTATCTCATCTATATTATAGATATTCTTATCTTATATGCCATTCTTATTCGTCATATTCTTAAGGAGCCGAAAATGCTTATTAATTACCTTAGGATCCTCCTGTTTTACTCTTTGATAGTCATATTTTTTACTCTGTGCAATTCGCACCTTAGGAGTATGTCTAATGTAGTTATTCACTTAATTTTTGCCTACTGGCAGCTTATCCCGCAGTCGACGCAGCATATTAGCTGTGTCTTCGACCATCTACTTACGAGGGGGATATGTTGGAATATAGCTATACACGAGCACACAGATGTATCCCAAAGTAGTTAGCCTTAGATTCTAAGGATAAGAGGCAACTCCTAAGCCTCTCCCTTCTAATCTATGCTACTTATTATCTGGTAATTGCGACCCTATCTAATCCAATAGTTATAAGCTCGGATACACGCATAATACATTCTGCTATCTAAGGCTATCCTCTATTTACACCTCCTTATACATATTCGACGTACTAAGGCATCTAGACGTTATCTTAGCACTCCTTGCCTATTCCTAAGAAGAGCCATTAGTGCCTCTCGCATCACCAGATTACTCGTTTCGAGGACTAGCATTAACTCGCCTTATTTAGGCAGTAAAGCACCTTTCGTATTATCCTTA
>JAJJID010000667.1:0-16159 GCA_022204955.1 Macrophomina pseudophaseolina
TGGAAACGCATGAACGGCCAAGGAAAATCCTCAATAGGCCCCCACTATAGCGCGGGGAAGAGGATTGTAGGAAATCGCGCGCATTTTCTTCTCGAAGATCGATAACGGGAAATGTATGGAAGCCATGCCGAAAAGCCAGACATCCTCCGCGTAACTTCGTAAACCTGTGTGTATGCTGATGTCTTCTCTTCTTCATTGACGTTACAGCGTTCTTAAAAAGGGGAGAATATGTGTGTCATCCCTGCGTGATTGCATAACATGCTTACTTGCTTCGCTTCAGATGTAGGAGTTTGCCGCCTAGTAGGAGAATCGTTCTCTTGGATCTCGTTGCTTGATGTTGGGACTCTGGACTTTTGGGTGTACGATGGGTGGAAGCGATGGTGTGGGGTTGAAGCGAGGGCGTTTATGAGGGTGAGGGAAGTAACGAAGGTGACCGTGCGATGATGATTCGGGTCCTGATCTTCTCTGGTGTCGTGCACTTTCACCCAATATTGCTCATATCGGCCGTTTAGATGCCAACCGTGTCCTTAAACGAGTGTGGGGTTGCACGACGCTTATACTCTTCGCTCGGTTCACGCGGCGTCTCTCTTTCCCGCTCTTCACCGGGGGAAGAGATCGTCGACACCGCGGTAGGCGATCCTTGCGTCAGTAAAGTATCGCGCCGCCCCCCAGATAGCTGCGCGCCCGCCTTGGTGGGCGACGAGGCGGCACCACCAGCACTCTCGCTCACCTCATACTTTGTCGAGGGTGAAACCGGCACGTCGAGGCTTGACTTCCGAGGCTTGTTTCTTTCGGCCGTCTCGGCACTGCCAGTTTCATCATAGCCACGCTCACCTGTCGGTGCTGTCATCATCATGCTCACGGACATCTGTTCGCGTTCGGACCTCGCCGCTGCGCCAGAGCCCCCTACAGCGCCACCCATGGGTCCCGGGGTGCCAGGACTCCTCGTCCCAGCGCCCGTCGAAGCTCCGGTGCCAGGGGCGTCCGCGCCGCCGCTGCTACTGCTGAGGGCGGATGCCATGGACGCGCGCTTCCCCGTCTTCGGCGGCGGGTAGGGTTCCCCTCGTGCGGCGGCCTCAGCAGCACGAGCTTGGGCTTCTGCTTTGGTGGGACGGCCGCGACGCTTCTTGCTCGTGCCTTCGGCGCCCATCGTCGGCGACATTATGTACGTGGGCCCGGCGGCGCCCTGGTGGAGCATGGAAGAGGCGGCGGCCACGTCTGCCGGGTAGGTGTTGGGCGGGCGGGGCTGCAGCAGGCGGCCGGTCGGGGTTGATACATCGGGAGCGAGCGGCCGCTTGCGCGGAATCTCGACGGGCGGCTGGCTGTAGGGCGGCTGGTGCTGCTGGTGCTGGAGATGCGGTTGGTGCGCGCGGTGGTACTGGACAGGCCCCGCGCTGGCGGTGCTGGGGCCGCGGGGATCTGGGGCAGAGAATTTGGTAATAAGGTCCTGGAAAGCTATTTGGGACTGGCGGAGCGAGCGCCCTAGGGTAAATTGACGCGTTAATAACAACAACGGGGGGGGAGGAGAGGGCGCGCTCGCAGTTTGCGGCGGTGGTCGGCGGGCGCGATTGGCGCAGGGTTGCGATGTTGCTTGGTACCTTGTGGGAGCGCGATCTCCGCCCACTTTGGCTGGATGCCGGCATTCCTGATAAAGTGGAAGAGGGTTTCCGACGATACGGGCGCGGCCTTTATTATCTCGGCCAGAAGGTAGACCTGCGGGTCGCTCTGATCAGCGTGGGCGGAGGGGAGAATTGGCGTGCCGAACGGGCTGGCGGGCGCCTGTTCGCACCCACCTTCTCGTGCTCAGCCCAAGGGAGATCCCTCGAGGGCTCCATGGCGAAGAATTCGGAGTGGTACGGAGGACTGGGGAAAGAAAAGTCTCGCGGCCATACACGGGGGGTCGATGCAGCAGGACTAAATGAGTAAAAGGCGATCACAAGGCCGACAAGCAGGATGCAGACGCGCGCGCGATACGGCGGCAGCGCGGGCGGGACTCGAAGCAACGGGACCAAACGAGGGTGAGTGAAACGGATGAAGAAACGAGCGTGCGGTAGACTGGTTGTGGAGATGTACAAAAAAGGAGTATGCTACATGTCTGCATGCGGCGGCCACGAACGCGCACAGAGCGGCATATGAAGGAACTGCGGGAGCTCCTGCTGCGAGAAAGGACGAGAAGAGAGTTGGGGAGAGCAGGCAGAGGAAAAACAGACATGGATGGAGCTGGCTTGCAGCTTCGTGACGTGCATAATTAGCTGCTCGTCAACACCACAACGACGCCGCCCGGCCGTGAGCCCTGGAGGGGGCTCGCCGCGCGCTGCCCGGTGCGCTTTGGTACAACGAGCAGGCGGAGCCCCTTCTGGCAATGCGCGACGACGCTGGGCGGACGCTGGGAGCAGAGAGCAGCGAGCGAGCGGCTCAAGCGCCGTCCAATCGGCCGCCGGCCTGCAGCGCGCGAAACACTGAAACTTTTTTAAACTCGTCTCAAGCCCCTGGCGCGAGCGTCTCACGACTCCTCTCTGCAACACTAGGGCTCTTCGTGCCCGCTAGTCCAGCCTCCGCGCCGTGCGCGCCCAGGTCTTGTTGCCTCCAACGTCAGCATCCCGCCTGCGCCTGCCGTCCGCCTGCCTGAAGCGGGTTCGGAGTGGTGTCGACACGGCTATTTTCGTCGCTGGACCGGTTGGCGAATGCATCGTCAGGGGAGGAGAGGGTCGTCGGCTCAGAGCCCACGCCTGGTCTGCCGCGCTCTCTGCTTTATACCTCGCCCGCGTTCCTACGACCTGCCGGCTCCCCATCCATTCCTGCACACCCAATTGCAACTGCCGAGCCTGCAGAGCCACGTAGCACCATACAGCCCGCCCTCACTCTGGGGAGCCGCCTGTGTGCCTTGCAGCATCGACTCCACCGCAGGCGGCGCCGCTGATGCCTCTGGCCCGCGTCCATTCGGCGATCCGGCCTCAGATCGCACGCCCGGATGAACATCGTTCCTCTTCTGTAGGAGGGCCCGCCGGAGCCCTGTTTGAGATCTTCGTGTCCGGGGGAAGATCTCCTTCACACAGCCGGTACGACCTGATACAAGACACCCGCTGTGACTTGTAGGTATTCTGCCGCAGACGACCGGCATCATTCCGCCGGCGCGGAGGCCCCCACAAGAGCAACCAGAGCCTCTCTTTGGTCGGACTGCAGCATGTTGCGTCGAGTGACCAGACGCGGAGGACAGAGGCCCGGAGAGCGAGTCCATGATACGTCCTATCGGCGCCTCCATCATTGTGCATCCGGGTAAATGATGCAGGTCTTGACGAGTGATTATTCAGTGCCTGCAGCGCTCACCGTGAACTGATAGCTCGATTGGCTGCTGGCATTGGCTTCGCGGACGCGCTGCAGAGAGCCGTCTTGCCCTGCAGTAAGGCGAGCACAGAGCGGGAGGATCATCTGAGCCACAATTGTTGGTGGAGGGCGAACGATTGGACCACAGCGTCAGAGAGCTCCCGCCGGCTGTTCATGTAAAGACACCTTCCCATCCATGAACCAGGTAACGATCTCGGCTTCTGGAAATACGGCAGAAGTCGGCACAGACCAGTCGCCATCCCATGTTCTCCGCCGTCACCGTCCCTTGCCCGCTGGGGAAATTCTCGTCGGCCTTTCACATGGCACGACAGGCGCTGCCACACCCAGCGTCTGGAACGGCGAGCGGGTAGGCCATTGGGCGGTCATATCTCGCAAACAGGCCCGCAAGAGGCTGGCTGCTGTTTATTCGCTCGACGAATTAGCAGAGGACTGCGTTATGCAAGAACCGGCCGTCGGGTCTCCCTAACTTAATCGGGACGGACAGCCCTGCATCGCCACGTTCTGAGTTTGGAGCTAACGAATAGGTACAGAGAACAATTCTTTTGAACTTTGGAGGCGGAGGGTGGTGAGCAAAGTAACTTTGTGTGTCTGAGTCGTAACGGCCTGCTGCAATTGCTCCAGGCAGTAATGCATGCAGACTTTTAATTACATAAGGATGCTGCGGATTAGCCCCACCTTTCGCCTTCGTCATGGGCCCGGTGCCCCTGGGGCTCAGTGCAGATCAGGGCCGCAGGTAAGTTCGAGGGGTTGCAGACAGCTGGGTGTATGTGTTGCGTGCAAAGAGGGACATTGACAAGGAGATTTTGGCCTGCGCGTTCGGCGGTGGCTGCCTGAGGCAACGAGCGCGGGCAACAGGTAAGCGAGGCGGCGAGGAGCTCCGCTGCGCGCTACGTCGGGGACTTGTCGTTGCAGAAATGACGCTGAGCGCCGCTGTGCTGCACAGCATTGAGAGGCTAGAGGCCCGCCGCCCACACCTGCCGGGGACGTGGTGCGAGGACGTGGGTTGGCTGGGCCGGGTCTGGGGTTCGTCTAGAGACAGGCAAGGAAGCGAGCAGCGTCCTCCGCATGCCGGTCCCCGATCCACTCGCCCAGTGCCTGCAGAGAGCGAGGAGCTGGAGCGCCTGCTTGTGCCTCAGGAACAAATACCAATCGGTCTTTCCGACTGCCAATCAGGTCATTTGTTTTACCTTCAAGCCCTACGGCGTACAGGCCTCATTCTAGACCCCTGCCGCGTCGGAGGATGCAATGCCGAGATGTCGCTCAAGCTACCCACGCCTGTAGAGCCTCATGAGGGCGGTATCGTCAAGCTGGACGCTTCGGGCTACGCATCAGTGACACTCTGTCCCGGAGGAAGTTCGCCGGATCCTGGGTCGCGCTGCGCCGAACGCGTAATTCACAGAGCATGCCGTAACGAAGAAGGGTCTTCCTGACTGCCGCACCGCTCCTTCACTCGCCCTCCTCTCCTACCATCTTCCGCCCACGCTCTCTCCGCCGCTGCAACCTCTCCGTCCGCGCCCTCGCTCGAGTCGCCAACGCCGCCCCCCCGCGACACCGTCATCGCCGTCATCCCGCCGTCCGCTCTTTTCGCCGCCGCCCGCAGACCGAGTCGGTCGTACTGCCAACGCGCATCTGGCCCGCCGTCACCCCGGCCTCCCGTCACTTCTTCGACTGCTTCCGGTGCAGACACAACCCCGCGCGTGTGCACAGCTGTCAGCCGAGGGTGGGAGGTCATGCTGCTGCGGATCTGGGACTTGAGCAGACACGGAATCGCTTAGTGCTCGAAGGGCTTGGAGCGCGGTTTTCTTCCCTCCTTCACACGTCGCATTCTCCCTACCGACCGCCGAAGCATTTGGCCCCCGGCCGCACCCGCCATGTCCGGCAGTGAACCCGAGAAAAGTCCCGCTCGCCTTGAGCCTGAGGTCCGCGGCATGAAGCTGGAGCCCGACAGTCCCCCGGCCGACGGAGATGCGGACGTCAAGCCTACCGTGGAGGAGGACGGCACAGCGCCCGCGGCGCTATCGAACGGCACTCCTGCATCGAACGGCCGGGCCATGAAGTCAGGATCGCAAACACCGGTCAAAAGCGAACGAAGCAATCGGTCTCCCGGAGACGGTTCGGAGCGTGAGGAAATTCTCGGTGGCGACATCACCGTCAAGATGGAGCCCGGAAAGGGACCCAAACTCGCCCGCTCGACGTCGCAGAAGGTCGTCTCACGGCCGCCGACTCTCTATCTGGATGCTGAAGACAAGACCGAAGAGTCCAAAGGCACGTTCGATGTCATTGAAAACTGCACGTATGGCAACAAATACATGGGCTCGACCGAGCACGCCCTCGAATGCGACTGTGCCGAGGAGTGGGGTATAACATCACCTTCCATCACCGTCGGCATCGGAGCTGTTTTCACTGACGAGGCCTACAGATCCCGAGACCGGGCAAAATGTTGCATGCGGCGAGGACTCCGATTGCATCAATCGCGCAACCAAAATGGAGTGCGTTGGCGATTGTGGGTGTGGCCCTGACTGTCAAAATCAGCGCTTCCTCAGGAAGCAGTACGCCGATGTCACGGTCTTCAGGACAGACAAGAAAGGCTACGGTCTCCGTGCGAATACGGACCTCAAGCCAAACGACTTTGTGTACGAGTATATCGGAGAAGTCATCAACGAACGAGCATTCCGCGGCCGCATGGTGCAGTATGACGAGGAAGGAATCAAGCATTTCTACTTCATGTCCCTCAGCAAAGGCGAATTTGTCGATGCAACAAAGAAAGGCAATCTGGGCCGTTTCTGCAATCATTCCTGCAATCCCAACTGCTTTGTCGACAAGTGGGTGGTTGGGGAGAAATTGCGCATGGGCATTTTTGCCGAGCGACACATCAAAGCCGGCGAGGAACTCGTCTTCAACTACAACGTGGACCGCTACGGCGCAGACCCACAACCCTGCTACTGCGGCGAGGCAAACTGCACAGGCTTCATCGGTGGCAAGACGCAAACCGACAATGCTACCAAGCTGTCCCATGCGACAATTGAAGCTCTTGGCATTGACGATGCCGATAGTTGGGACACTGCGGTCGCCAAGAAGCCCCGCAAGAAACGAATTACCGAGGACGATGAGGAATACGTCAACGATGTCCAGCCAAAGTCTCTTGACGAGGGCAGCGTTACCAAGGTCATGGCCACACTGATGCAGTGCAGGGAAAAGTGGATTGCTGTCAAGCTTCTGAGCCGCATTCAGCGCAGTGATGACGAGAAGGTCATGAATCGTGTAATCAAGATGCATGGCTACCAAATTCTCAAGACCACTCTGAACACGTTTCTGGATGACAACAACGTGGCTCTTCAGGTCCTGGAAATCCTTGACAGGATGCCTCGTCTGTCGCGCAACAAGATCCAAAACTCGAACATTGAGGAAACAGTCGAGAAGCTGAAGTCTTGCGATGACGGGAGGGTCTCAAGCAAGGCATTTAAGCTTCTCGATGAATGGAGTCAGCTCAAGATGGAGTACCGAATACCTAGAGTAAAGCGCGAGCAGAACGGCCCCAATGCTTTCGATTCTAGATGGGCGGAGCGCACCGAGCGTTCCTCCAAGGGGCGTTCGCCTTCTCCCGAGGCACCTCGTGGTCCCTCAAACCCCCGTAATCCGGTACCACCCAGGCCCTTCGCTGGGCTTATGCGACCATTCCGACGCCCGCCCCATTTTCATCCTTTGCCCCATGGGTGGTTCATGGCTCAGGACGCAAACAACAGAACTTATTACTATAGTGCCAGTGGCGCCACTACCTGGCAGCGTCCAACCATTCTTGCCCCTCAACCTCCTCCTCCACCGAAGGAAAAGACGCACCAGCAAAAGCTACAAGACATCATTCGGGAGATCACGGACAGCACTCCGAAGACCCAAAGCCCCGGGACAGGAACTCCCCAACCGGACTCTGCCAAGAAGGAAAAAGGGCCAATTGAAGAGCGATGGCGATCATACAGCGAGGAAAAGCAGAAGAAGGTCTATGAAAATACGGTATGAGCCATCCGTCACTTGCGCGAGTATTGCTGACAATCAGCCAGATTTTCCCTCACGTCAGCTACGTTTTGAACAAGTTCAGCAAGAAGCTTCCGAAGGAAGACCTCAAGCGCCTCGGGAAAGAGGTATGTTTTGTGTTCCCGGGCACTTATGTTCTCACTCACACAGGGTAGGTCTCGAAGAAGATCGTCAATTCGGATTACAAACGTGGCCGCGTGTCGGATCCAACCAAGATCTCGGATAAGCATGTAAAGGACGTGAAGAAACATGTGCACGAAACTCTGGAGAGGGCATGTGAAAAGAGGAAGAGTTTGGAGAATAAGAAAACTGCGGCTGGTGGTAGTACAACCCCGCCTGGTGAGCCCGGCCCCTCGAAAAAGCCAGGAGCTGGGGCCGGAGATGAGGAAATGGCAGACACTCTGGATGAAGTGGGCTCGAAGGGTTACTCGCAGGGAAATTCTCCAGAGGACTCGTCTAAACGCAAGAGAGAGGACGTAACGCCGAACGGTATGCTCATGGAGGATGAGGACGGGTCATCGTCTAAGCGGCTGAAGTCGACGGACATTGATACCCCTCCCCCGCCTCCGCCGCCGCCGCCACCGGCTGACAACACGACGTTCGATGAACAAGGCGACGCGATTGAAAACTTGGATGAGTTGGATGCTTTTCAACAGGCCGCTCTGGAGTCTCTTGAGGCTGGACCGTCGGACCCAACGACCAGCTACTCGGTGGTGGATGGTGCGCGGGCAAGAAACGGGGTCAACACTCATGCCAACAAGGCTGTGAAAGCGGATCTCGGAGACATCTCGGGCGCAAATGGACACCCCAGTCCGACGCAGTTGGCGACACCTTCAACAAGTGATTCGTACGACAACCTCGAAGGCGTGAATCCAGAACGCCTTCGCCAACTGGGTTTGGCGAACGGCAGGTAATGCGGCTGCTGTGCCGTTCTCTCTGGACATTGGCGCATGCGCTTTAGTGGCATACTCTTCATCGTTACCAACACCATTCTTTTAATTAGGTTTGCATTGAAATCGGGGACCTCTGGTCGAGCGGATTAAAACAAGGGCGGCGGCGGCCCGGCAGCTAAACGGAAGGCGTTATCGACATAGTTTTGATATTGCATTTGAGCGGCGAGGGCTGAGAAGCCCCGGGGTTTGGTCTCTTATGGCGGAGCTGTGGGTATCGCAGGTATGGCACAGAGCAGAATTGCTGGATGTGGAGAAGCGAAAAAATGGTGTCACAGCTGCGGCCCATTCCACGGACGCCGGCGCGTACATAATACAGAAATTTGGTAATGTGTTTGGACTAAAGCGGCGCCGGTAGCGCGTTATCATGTGGTCGGCCGGCCACGACGTCGCGATGCACTGCCGCCGTACACGCTACGCCGCCGTATACGCCCTGAGGCGGCACCGAGGAAAGGTAGTTGTCACGATCGCTGAGGCTTGCTGGATCTGGCGCCGTTCGACGCTCGGGTAGACTGTCCTAAAGCAGCTACGGCCACTCAATTTCACCGTCGCGCACCCAACGGCGTCAAGGGCGCGAGCTTGGCTCTGGCCCTCGGCCCCATCCCTGCAATCGATAGCCACCCCGCCGCTGGCCTGGGGAGCTTTAAAGAGCTACTTCTTCGCCTCCGCGCCCGCTCTTGTCTGTCATTGACTCACAGCTCACTCTACTCGCGCACGACTCACACAGACGACTCGCACGCTACTTGCGCCGGCCTTTGCACTTGAATTGCGCCGCGTGACAAGCCCCGTAGCTCGCACAGACAGCGCATCCGCGACACATACCGCGCGAAGAGCGCCACGCATCCGTCTATCACGGCAATCGGCGGCTTAAACAGAGCTTAAAGCTCCCAACCCGCCCGCATCTCAATTGCTCCAGCTACAGCAACCCAACATGTCTTCCTTCCTCCGCACCGCCAGCCGGCTGAGGCCCTGCGCCCAGCGCGCCATTGCCCGCCCTTCTGCTGCTCTCGCCACCCCGCTGAGCCGCCAGTATGCCTCTGCCGCCGCCGCTGCTGCTTCGGCGCCGGCATCGTCTGAGCAGGCCTTCTTCCCCGACGAGCCTGCCGGCCCTATCGTCAAGGGCCCCATCCCCGGTCCCCAGAGCGCGAAGGCGATTGAGAAGCTCAACAAGGTCTTCGACACCAGGAGCTTGAACATGATGGCCGACTATAGGAACAGTTACGGCAACTACCTTGCCGACCTGGACGGCAATGTCCTCCTGGACGTGTAAGTACACCGCGCATTGACCCTGAGAAACGTGGACTGACAGCGCCCAAGTTATGCCCAGATTGCCTCGATCCCCGTGGGCTACAACAACGCCGCCCTCCTGCTCGGCGCCAGCTCCCCCGAGATGGCCAGCGCTATCGTCAACCGTCCCGCGCTCGGCAACTTCCCCCAGCATGACTGGGCTGACATCCTCGAGACCGGTATTCTTAAGGTCGCCCCCAAGGGCCTGAACCAGGTCTTCACCGCTCAGTCTGGCTCCGACGCGAACGAACTGGCATACAAGGCAGCTTTCATGTGGAGGAGGCGCATGGAGCGCGGTGGTCCCGACGTTGAATTCACTCCCGAGGAGATGGAGACGGCTATGAACAACACCGTGCCCGGTGCTCCCAAGCTGTCCATCATGTCGTTCAAGTCTGGTTTCCACGGCCGTCTCTTCGGCTCGCTCAGCACTACCCGCAGCAAGCCCATCCACAAGCTCGACATCCCGGCCTTCGACTGGCCCCAGGCTCCTTTCCCCAGCCTCAAGTACCCGCTTGACCAGCACGCTGCTGAGAACGCGGCGGAGGAAAAGCGCTGCCTTGAGGAGACCGAGCGTCTGATCAAGGAGTACCACAACCCTCCTGCTGCCATCATCATCGAGCCCGTCCAGTCCGAGGGTGGTGACAACCACGCCTCTCCCGAGTTCTTCCGTGGCCTTCGCGAGATCACCAAGCGCAACAACGTCCTCATGATCGTCGACGAGGTCCAGACTGGCGTCGGTGCCACCGGCAAGTTCTGGGCTCACGAGCACTGGAACCTCCAGTCCCCTCCGGACATGGTCACCTTCTCCAAGAAGGCTCAGACTGCTGGCTACTACTTCGGCAATGATGACCTGAAGCCCAACAAGGCGTACCGCCAGTTCAACACGTGGATGGGCGACCCAGCCCGCGCCCTGCTCTTCCGCGGCATCATCAACGAGATCGAGCGCCTCAACCTGGTCGAGAACACTGCCCAGACCGGCGACTACCTCTACGCCGGCCTCGAGCGCCTCGCCCAGCAGTACCCCAACGAGATCCAGAACCTGCGTGGCAAGGGCCAGGGCACCTTCATCGCCTGGGACAGTCCCCGCCGTGACGAGGTCCTCAAGAACGCCAAGGGCGTCGGTATCAACATCGGTGGTAGCGGTGCTGCCGCCGTCAGGTTGAGACCCATGCTTATCTTCCAGAAGCACCACGCCGACATTTTCCTTGAGGGCCTTGAGAAGGTCCTCAAGGCATAGATGTGACCTTTTTTTTTCTTCTTCCTTTTAATGAGCGATGGCATTTCTTGAGATCATTCGTGATAAAAACGTGGCGTTCCTCTTTGTTAATTTTTTTTGTTACTATCGAAAGATACTCACACGTATTGGCATGCGCACATCTCGTTGCTACCATGGACGACTCCTTCGTATTTTGAGATACGACATTAGCTTATATTGGCATGAGGGGTAGAGACGAGGCGGTATGAATTTCAAATGGCAATATCAAGGGAGGCTGAGCCATACGCTTGCCCCCGGATCCCTTTTCAAATGACTCTTGTTCCGTAATTTTTATCTTTTCATCGTACCGTGCCACCAAAAAAAAGCCTTCTGTGCCTTCCTGCAGACACGTGCACGGTGCCTGATTCCTGACAGGGCAACAATATCGAAGGGTAGAAGGGTTTTTTTTTGTTTTTTTTTTTTTTTAATTTGCCAATGCGGGCTGGATTCTCTTGGGGATGGGGAGGGCATCAAGACCTTGAAGTCAAGGGAACAGCAAGAGCCAAGCAGCACTTGGGAGGTTGCGATGGTACCGCGGAGACGGGGTGTCCCATCTGCATCCGCGCTAGCACGGCGCCGAGAGAGAGAGAGAGAGAGCCTATAATAGACCTCGCCCAGGAAAGAGAGACAGGCGAGAACAGCGGGATCGGGGTTAGTTGCACAGCTGGAGTGGGAGATCTCCTTTTGGGGGGGGGGGAGGGGCGGGGCGTTTGAGCTTGGCTGTGTGGCTGTATATTGCTGCGGACGAGATGAAGTTTTCCAATTTTATATTTTAACGGCCGCGCCTTTTTTCGCAGTAGAAACAAGGGTGCGGGCACTGCTGTCTCTAATCCCGATACGGAAAGGGGCTCGAGTGGTGCTTCGAAGGCGGGGTGTTTTCATTGCCCGTGTGGTGGTTGGCGGTGGTGGTGGCGGTGGCTTCGGAAAGTTTCTTGACAGGGGCTAAAACGCTCTGCACAGCCACAGGGCAGGTTCGCTTAAGGCGCGGGTATGGGATAGGTGGGCTCGGGGCGGAGTTGGAATTTTTTTATGGGTGTTCGAATATTATGGGGGGGTGAGGCTGCGAATGAAGGGGAGAACGAAGAGAATACGATGGAGGAGCGGGAACGCGTATTCGCGGGCATTACAGTAAGGAGCTCCGAAAGGACTTGGTCCTTTCCTCATTAATTCCTTCCTGCGCAACGACGGATGCTTTCGGGATGAGATGAGATGTTCTCACATTACGCCCTGGCGGAGAAGAGCCCGCGAGACTGTTTTGCCTTGGGGGACAGGCGGAGGAAAGGGTGGAGGCAGAGACACACGATCGCGTCGGCTGTGAACGGAGGTTCGTCACACCGATCATCTCGTGGCACAGGGCATGCCGGTCTGTTTGTGGATCGTTTCTACCTGCTGTCCGCGAGAGACGGCGGGGACGTGCAGTTCTTATCCGGGGACTCGTTCTTGGCTCGGGCTTACCTGAGCGAGCGGATGGGTGTGGTGATTGACAGGATGCGAGCGCGAACGACACCCCCTTTCCTGTGTACCGGGTAGCATGCATTGCGAGGTGGTGAAGTGGATGACGGCGCAATTACCTTTTTTTTTTTTCTGTGCAACGCCGCCCTGGCAAGGCGCGTCTCTCTCGGGTTGAGGTGGATGCCATGTCGGGGGGTTTGGATGCGCTGCAGGGGAGGGCAGAACAGACAGTGCCGGATATGACCGGTCCAAATAGCGTCATCTGCAGCAAGTCGCGACGGGATCCTTGCTGTTGGTCTTTTTCTTCCTCGTCTGCAAGAGGGCCTGAGAAGGACTGGGTGGGGAATTAGGTTGACGGATGGGTGGACAGCCGTGCCCGTCCGCCCTGCCGTGCGCAGCCCTGGTCTGTCACCAGCCGCTTTATCTCCGAGCGAGCCGCCGTGCTGTGGCGCAAGCCGTGTGTTTGGCTTGCCTGTCCGTTGCGGCCCCATTGGCACTCAGGCGGTGATGTAGGAGGCGTGAGCATGTGCTAGCGGAAGAGTTGGACGTAACACACGCGCCTGGGCAAGCAGAGAGCAGTGCCACGTTTGGTCGCCGGAGCCGTGCTGTGCCGTGCATCATCAGGACATAACGATTGCGCAGAACGAAGAGCAGCCGAGCAGGGGCCGGATTTAGACGAGCGACGGGCGCTTTCTCCGCACTCTGGAGTGGAGCGGGCAGGTGGTCGCGTGCTGCGTGCCGCGGCCACGGGCAGAGAAAAGTCAGCCCAAGCCGCGTCATTCAAGCTCGCTCCCGCCTCCAGCTCGACTTCTCTCCATCAAGCCCTGCCGGCCTTGGCCTGCCTTGGCGCGTCATGCCGACTAGCCGGAAGGATTGCAGTGCCCCGGCGGTCACCAATGGCGGTGCCCGTCCAGCTAGCACTCTCACGCGAGTGCCTGCCCCGTTTGTGGCCTGCTGCCACCCCGGGCACCGAATACCATCTTGACGTACCTGGGGCTGCTCCCGATCCTGCTGAATGGATGCCCTTATTATCTCCTGCTGCCGGCCTCTTTTCAGCCTCCCCTCCGCCGCCTCGCTCTTCTCTTGGCCGCCAGTCTCTCCCTGCTGCCAATCGCCCGAAGCTTCGTTCCCCGGACCCGCCCTGGAGTGTGCCCGCTGCTTGCCTTCTTCCGTTGACGTCCGCCTCCGCATGCACCACAGTCTCCCGGTCTGCTGCTGCTCGACGCGCCCCGCCGAACCTCCTGCCGTGACCGAGCCCTTACTTCTGTCCGTGCAATCTATCTCTACCACTCCCATACGTCACCCCCGCCGCGCGTCCTGCGGCCCCGACTGCCATTCTACCCGCATTCCCGTTCCAGTCAGGCCTCTCCACCCTCACCGCCCTGCGAGCATTCATCGAGGCATTCCCGGTGACTGAACATATATCGACCGCGCGAGCCAATTCCTTCGTGCCCTGCCGCCCTTTGCTGAAGTGGAGCAAGCGCGCGTTCCTATCCTCTCTTTTCCGTCGCTCTCACGCGCACGAGCCAGCCATGAGGGTCATGCGGTATGCAGCCGCAACATGCCTTTTCCTCGCCCAGCATGCTGTGCTAGCTGCTGCCCTACCCGCCGTCCAGGAACAGACCGCAGATCCGGCGGAGAAGAGGGACGACCAACAGCCCAACAACCCAGATCTTGATCCCGCCAAGTATTTTCGTAGGTCCACTTTTCTGCCATCATACCCTTTGGCGGGCCCGGAGTAGCTGACCATTTCCTCCTCCAGATGAACCTGGGTGAGTCGTTTTGCTCGTATCACTTCGGCTTTGATAGCCTCAAGCCCTTCCAACCACTAGCTGGAGGCACCAGCGCGCAATATATTCGACACAGGAACTGACTCCCCAACGCAGCGGCGATGACGTGCTCGGCCACTACGACATCCGCTACTTCAACGGCGTCGTCTCCGACGACGAGCGCAAGACCACCATCCGCCACATGACGCGCGCCTACCTGACTTGGTTCCGCAAGCAGGGCCTGGAGACGTGGATCGCGCACGGCACGCTGCTCGGCTGGTGGTGGAGCGGCCGCATGCTGCCTTGGGACTGGGACGTCGACACCCAAGTCGCCGACCGCACCCTGGCCTTCCTCGGCCACAACCATAACCACACCCGCGTCCACTACCGCGCCGCCGACGGCAGCGGCGTCGAGCGGACTTATCTGCTCGATGTCAATCCGCATTCTGAGGAGCGTGTCAGGGGCGATGGCATGAATATCATCGACGCCAGGTGGATCGATACGAGTAATGGCTTGTATATCGACATCACCGGATTGAGTGAGACCAATCCCGAGGAGGAGCCGGGGATTTGGGCGTGCAAGAACAATCACAAGTATCGTACGAGCGATCTGTATCCCATGCGGGAAAGCTCGTATGAGGGCGTCCCGGCGTTGATCCCGTATGCGTACGATAGGATCCTGGTGGACGAGTACCAGGAGAAGGCGCTGACGCTGACCGAGTATCAGGGGTGAGTTGCCGTACCCTTGTTCTACCGGACGAGCCCATATGCTGATGATGAGCGACAGGCACAGATTCAACGCTGAGGAGCGGCTGTGGCTCAAGCTCGAGGAACAAGACCCTGAGAAGCCGACCTCATGAACACCATGAAGCCTCGGGGATGCTTGTCGGATTTTATTTTGTTTTTTTTTGGTGGAATTTTTGGTTCCCTTTTTTGTGCGCATAGCGTGCGAGTATGTCAGGCATGATACCCAGGCTGTTTTTCGTATTTAGCCAGAAAGGACAGCATTGTGAGTGGCTTTTCTTCCAATTCGGGCTTGTTGAAGCGGCATGGCAGTCAAGTGTTGGCTTTTGGAAAACAAAGACCAATGTGGTCTGTCTTGCCATAGGTAGATTTAGCAGCGGGCGTGTGAACCTGCTGAGGGTTGACGATCAATGTAACAGACCAATGCTGTAGCTCTGTTGAGTCCCCACCGTTGTACTCGCCCGCGCCCAGACGACTCGGGGGATACGCGTATCCTAACGGCGTGGCGCTTTCCGGGAACCCGGTTACGCCCAGACGATGCGGCTGGGCCGGTCCGAGAAGTCTCGGAATGCGTTACTCGGTGGTGGATTTAAGCTTACGATGCCGTGCTTCGTATCAGGCAGAGAATGGAGATGGCGTCAGCTCTTCAAGGCATACTCTCGTGACCAGGGTCAGCGCATGAGTCCTCAGGCAGCGAATGGCGCCGTCGGGAGTGGTGATGACAAATTGGGGATTAGATGGCGGAGGCGAACAGCTCGGAATCTGGGCGAAGCCGAACCCCAAGCTTCCCGACCTCTGCTTATAATCATCCACCAGAGCGCCCCCAGCCCATGATGCCGCCACGACGCCCCTACAACAGCCTACAGCTCGCCAGACTCAGGCACAAGCGTCACCATGGCATCGACCGCTGAACCGCAACACGCATCATCCGACACGACACCAAACGAGTCCACAACCGCCTTCGACGACGTCACCATGTCCGCCAGCGAGCCGCAGCCCTCACCTTCACTCCAGACCTCCGACAGCGCCGCGGCGGCGGCCGACGACACCAACACCCTCAGCGTAACCCTCACCCACCACGGCAGCAAGCACACGCTCCACCTCCCCCCATCCGCCACCATCTCCGACCTCTCCGCCGCCATCGCCGACGTCCTCTGCATCCCGCCCACCCACCAGAAACTCCTCATCACCCCCAAGCCCGGCCTCGTCAAGCCGCCCTTCCGCGACCCGGCCCTCGCGCTGGCCCCGCTCCTCTCGCCGCGCACGAAAATCGTCCTCATGGGCTCCACCCCGGCCGAGGTCTCCGCGCTGCAAACCTCCGTCGCGCA
>JAJJID010000668.1:0-16142 GCA_022204955.1 Macrophomina pseudophaseolina
CCAACCGCACGTGGTACATACACTCCTCGATCTCCATCTGCGAGTCAGGGCTGCTCGCTATCAAGAGTCCGGAGGGTGTTGGGGTGGGTATTGGGCTGCTCCATAGGTGCCCGTCTCCACGGGTAGCCGTGCTGTCTGCTGGACGATAAGCTGGGGCTCGCGGATGGTCGCAAGCAGGTCATCTTCGCTAGGCTGGGCCTGGGATCTGTAGGGGCTGCGGCCACCGTCTGTGTCTCTGCGCTCCTCGCCGCCTATCGTCCGGTTTGCCAGCGTGGACGCTGGGAGTCAAGGCTGCTCTGGGCTGGAACACGTCCGCAAAGCCTGGGTGGGCGGGACTCCTACGCGCAATTCTATCTCGCACAGGGGCTCTAAATTCGTTGGCGACTGCTGCTCACCCATATCTTCTCCGCAGATATGTATATATGCCCGATTCAACACGCCCTGTTCCTTTCGTGCCCGCTTTCGTCGAATGGCTTGACCGTGATCAAAATGCCACCACTCATCTCGGCCATCGCCATCCCCGCTCTTCCTGCCAACTAGCCTTCGAGGTTCGCTTCGATAAGACCGAACGCGCTGTTTTCTTCAAGCTCCGTGTCCCTGTTACGCTGAAAGAATGCCCGAAAAAGACGAATATCTTCGTATACGTGCTCCCTGAGCGCATTGTCGGCCTTGAAGCCATTACTGGCTTAAGTGCGACTATACCTGAGCCTGTGCGGCGAGTAATGGTGCAGGCGAATGTGTGCTCCTCGCCGGAGAATATCAGACGTCTACAATTCTCGCTATCTAAACCGCCGGTACTCGTCGTACCTGCATCCACGTCGCTCGCTCCCACGACGACAACGTCGGGGAACATCTTAAACATGTTGCAGTCGCTCGCTCAGGCTACTGACTTGACCCTGTTCTTCCCGAGCAAGCACATGGCACGCGAGCGCTTGGCAACGTTGTGCAGTCTCGCTCGTGATGGCGGTCTCCGCCCCATGGCAAATCAACTAGACTTGACCAGCCTTCACGGCGGCAAGGGTGCCCACATGGTCGAAGGTGTCGATCTGCATATCCCAACACCGACTGACAGTCCGCCGTCGTATGACGAACTCGGCCCATCGCCGCCCCCTCCCAAAGTAGAGTCGTCAAAGGCCAGAGTACCTGCCTCGCCCAGCTCGCGTCCTGAAAAGAAGCCCAGGCTTGATCCCTCTCCCTTGCATCTGGACGCACACAAGGAGATAGTTGAAGATTATGTGGCTTTGTTATGCAAGAAGGCATTTGATGGTTTCAGGAGTGAGATGCGCCAGGAGATGAATGACCGGCTGAAGCAGCTTGAGAAGAAGTTTGACCAAAGAATCCATGAAGTGGCAGCAGAACTGAGAGAGGAAGCGTACGCTGAGGTGGAGAACTTGCGATATCAGACAGATGAGCAAATAGACTTGAGGATAGACGATCAGCTATTGCAGGTCAAGCACGATCTCAGGGAGCATGTGGAGGAGGAGATGAAGAACGTGGAGGATAAGCTAAAAGAGAATCTTTGCTCGGCGAGTCTATCGCTAGCTTTTGATTAAGCATTGGATATCACTGCCTCTCGCGGAACGTGCTACTGGAGTCCCTATGTTTGGCTGAACCTTCAATCCTACAGACCAAGGTATAACCTACTCCATGCCAATCAAACTGTTCCACTCGAACACTTCGCAATCCTAATTCCCTATTTCTACCTTCCCGATAGCATCAACTTCGGGTTGCAAAGCTCACTCGAACTGCTTCAAGAATTCTAGTGCTGGACCTACTTCACGCTCGATTGTCTTGACGTGCGCCTCGCTCCTCGGCCGGAACTCGACCTTGTAAGGGTTCGGGCGATGAATGATGCCCTCGTCGTAGTTGTCCGGATCCACGTCGACGGGGATAATGTCAAAAGCCCAGAGTATCTTGGCCGTCATGCGCCACATAGCCCTTTCCGCCATGTGCATGCCCGGACAGACTCGCCGGCCCGCTCCGTAGCTGTAATGGTGTTCCCTAGCCGTCAGTATTAGAGATATACCTTCAGGAATCCAAAGTACTCATCTCTGTTCTCATAGTCGGCGATCCCGGCGAGTTCTGCCGCAGTGCGCGCCTGGCCGAGCCACCGGTCCGGGTCGTAGGCGTCGGGGTTCTTGTATCCGTTCGACTCCAGCCTGTGGACCGTCCACGCCGGCAGGAGGACGATCGATCCCTTGGGGATGAACATGCCCTCGTACCAGTCGTCGCGGATGGCGCAATGGGGCACCCCGAGCGGGCCGCTGCGCACGCATCAGCACGTTCCGGCGACAGTCAACTCGAGCACACTTACACCGGGCGAATCCGCATCGCCTCTTTGACGATGCAGTTGATGTACGGCAGACTTGCAAAATCATCCCACGTCGGAATCCTGTCCCACCGCCCAGTCAGCACACGCAGCCCCACCCCTTCATCCGCAGGAAGAATGCTCCCACACACCTCTCCGGCCCGCACACGGCATCCAGCTCCCTCTGCGCCTTGGTCTGCACCTCGCGATGCAGCGCCAGGAACAGCGCCGACGTCAGCATCGCGCTGCTCGACGTCTCCGCGCCGCCCTCGACCATCGTCCCCAGGAAATGATTCACCTGGCTCTCCGTCAGCGGCACGTCCGCGCGCAGCTCGCCCTCGGCGAGCTGGTCGAACATGGCGCCCATGCGCCGGTCCCCCCGCGCTCTGCGCTCCTCGACGCGCCGCCGCGCCTCCCCCCACGTGCGCCGCATCGCCGCGTTCGGGACGCGCGCGCGCCGCACCCACGGCGCGAAGCGCTCGGGGATGAGTTTCAGGAAGGGGAATTGCTCGAGCGGCGGGTTGGCGCCGAGCTCGAAGCATTGCGAAAAGCCCTCGAGCGAGAGCCAGGGCGTGCGGCCCCAAAAGTTGGAGGAGGAGGGCGCGCGGTGGCCCCAGACGAGGGTGTTGGCGACGGAGACGGTGGCGCGCTCGACGTGGGAGGAGAAGGAGGCGGGGTCGCGGAGGAGGTCGTGGAGGAGGACGGCGTTTCTTTTCCTTTGGCGTTAGTTGGGGGTGGTGAGGGAGAAGAGGGAGGGTGGGGTTTGCGCACTCGGCTTCCTGGAGGGGCGCAACTTTGGTGTCTAGGACGCGTGGCTGTTGGTATTGGTGTTAGCTGAGCATTCGTGGAGCTTGCTTGTCTTTTTTCTCTTTTTCTTTTTTTTTCTTACTTACTGCAACGCTCTGGGTGGCGATCTTGCGCTGGGCGCGCCAGAGGTCGTTGTAGTGCATGTGCTCCAGCTTCTCGCCACCGGTGATGATATCACCGATGTAGTCCTTGGGCCGGTCAGAATAGATGGCGCTGCGCTTGTCCAGGAGATCGTGGATCGCCTTCTTGCTGGTCAGGACGATCAAGGTGCCCGGTCCCAGCTTTACTGAGTAGATGGGCCCATACTTCTGGGCCCACTCAAGAGTCCTGTTGGGACACGGTTGGTTACCCTGGGCATGAGCTGTGAAGGGAGTGCCCTACTTTTTGTGGAAGCCAGTCAATGGGATTTGATGCAGGTTTCCGAGTATGGGGACGGTAGGCGGGCCTGGGGGAAGGGCTGGTTCGCGGCGGCCGACTTGGGACAGCGTGTAGATGCCATAAGACACGATCAAGGCCAGGGCGGTAAGTACCACCGGGCTGGAAAAGCCACTCATGGTGAGTGGTAGAGAGGTGAAGAAAGTGGCTTCGGCCTTGCGAGCCAGTGGGCTGCCGTTTATTACGGGTCCTGGAACTGGGACAGGCTGACATGTGAGGCATGGTATGGGAATATGTATCCCTCCGTAAGCATGCCAATGGAGCCGCATGATTGGTCAGAGTGGTGATCCCCGAGTGAGGCAACATGTTCCGACAAATACCCCACACCTGGCTGCCGGTCCCTCCGGCCGACGGCTATTACTTACATGCTGAATTTCTGAGGGAATTTTGCTGACTTGGGGTGCATCACGATTCTGGGACAATGGGGCTGGATGGGGAAGGACATGCGGCCAGCTGGGCGCTGTGTTGTCGGGAAGTGGGGGCCAAAACTTCGTTAGCAGTAGCCGTTTAGGATCCGTTGTTGAGGATCGTACCGTTCCGCTGCAGATCAACCTCCGCAATAAACCCGCCACTTTACCCAGTCCAGGTTCTTACCGGTCAAACCGAGGATGCGCTCTTCCTCGTTCTCCTCTGGTTGGGCTGCGTAATAGTTGACGCGGATGGGTTCCCATTGAGCAGGGCTCCAAGACAAAGGTTTTCCAGCCCGTGCCTTGAGATCCACTCGCGTTCGACAGAAAGCGAGTTTCTCTTCGGCTTCGGGATCAACAGACCGACACCTGATAAAAAGGCTATTCGTATCATGTCGTGCTGGCGTTTTTCCTTGGCTATCTGGAGGCGAACGCCTACTCGCCCTGCTACACAAATTGTCTGGTCCATGGAAGAGCGCTCAAGTTAGATATCTGTGAAGAGGTTGGCGCAGTCTCCCAGGCACAGGGATTGAGAAGAAGAAAGATAGCACCCATCCCACGGTACGTGAGCCGTGCAGACGGCCGCAGTTTGGAACACGTTCTTCACAAACGTACTTTGTAAATGAAACCGTTCATTTCAAGTAAGCTAGCAATGTCGAAATGCATCGTTAAGCCTTCGCGGCTCTGTTACCACCGGCAGACGTAGTGTTCCAAAGAGCGTGTGCAGAATGCTTGTATTGGTACGTGATGTATGATGTTGTCGCTGATTCGCTGGCGGAAACTAAGAAGGATGGACGTCAGCGTCGCGCTAGCGTTGGGCTAATATCACATCGGCCATGATAAGCTCAACCCCTCAAATTCGATGTCTCCGGCGAAGAACTTCCGAAAGATGGACAGCCTCCAAAGCGATCGCCTGAAGTTTAAACATTATGGATACCGGGAACATTGATGGCCTTGATATGTTGAAGGAGAATTTGATCTTCGAAATCCTATCAAAGCATGAGCAGTCAACGAGGGCAATCCGTGTGGTGGCGCTTTCGCTGTCACCTCCGAAGAGCGAACGCTGTAATCCATTCTGGTGCGGTCGAGCGATTAAGAGAGAGAAGTCTGCTCGTACGCTTTTAAAATTTGCATTGAGGAGAGTGCTCGGCAAGTATGATAACAAGAATAGTTTTTCCATGTTTTCTTGGCTACCTGTGCGACTCCAAGGCCTAGAACAGGCACTTGTGAAAGAACTGACGATCGAAAAAGACAAGCATTGGTTCTAGACCTCGGTCGAGAGTATCTTGAATCATGCATCAATCCGGATACTGCTCATCCGAAGAACTCGCTGGCTCCAGGAATCCTGATTACTAACATAGAATAAATCCTAGCCACCCCTTTGCCTTGATATATAAAAGCTGTAACACAGTAGTTAAAACTAAATGATGGATCGACCTTCTGCAACTGCTGTTCTCATCGCCTTGACCATCCCACCTTAGCCAGAATAACAGGACCGGTTTGGTGGGCCCGCCACAACGATTATTAATCCAGAGACGAGATCTTTCCCGTCACGCCTCGCGCTCTCTCTCTCTCTCTCTCTCTCTCTCTCTCTGCCTCGACTTTCTTGGGCAATCGGTGCGAGTCTTCACCTGAGTTTGCCGACCCGGCTGAGATATGTCACCGCAATCTATCCGATATTCATGATGGTTCTGGGCAGCCAGTGCTCCGAGTAGGTGGACAAACTGCTGCTATTCCATTAACACTGCCCCCATCTATTGCGTCGAGCTGATCCAGATCCTAGAACCTCATACGCCCAAAGCCGTGCTTTGGAACTCATCTCAGTAACCTTGGCTGATCCATCCAGGCCTGCAAACTCCGCCGAGCTGTTAGATATCATTGACCAGCTTCCGCCGCTTTCGCCTGAAGAACTCCTTGGGGAGTGGTCAGCCACTGGATTTAACACAGGGCATCCGTTGTACCACTGGCTAAAATCAATCAACTGGGTTGGCTCAAAGGTCTGGAGTGAGAGTGACGTGGAACCCCTTGTGGTGGCCACTCAAACAAGAGACGGCTGCGGTACGAGAAAGAAATGGCTTACCGAGTGGGGCAACGGCCAGGTGGGTTTGCATTCGTCGCCCCTACATATCGAGAAGGGCGCAGGATGGAAAAGCAGTCATTGTGCTGACTCGCAAGGACAGATTCTAGAAATCAAGCACAGGGGCGTCGTGTCGGCGGCGCTCTTCTTCGACAACCATCCTGTCGTCATTCATTTCCGCAGAGTCTCTGGTACCGCCCACTTTGGTATTATTACCAGCAAGCAGTATCAGGATATTGGACCATTCTTCTTCTTCCTTGTGCGATAGCGCTCCTCAAGTTCTCAGCTGCAGGCGGCTAGTAGAGCGTGGAATATCGACGTGTCAAGCCCCGCGGCTTACCTTCTCAGAACTCTTTTGTTGGAATAAGATCTTCGCCCCTTGCAATCTAACTCTCCCCGAACAGACGGCTAAATATTTCAATTGCATATAGCCACGATTTGGTACCAAGGACCTTGATTCTGAATTCATACTAAGCATCACTAAGCGAATGGAGCAACAGCAGGACAAGTGCCGGACGCCCGACCCCATCTCCACACCACTCCGCGTCCCCGTCCAGTTTCCAAAAGAGCAGCCTGAGCCCGACATGCGCGCTATCCGGGCCCCAGGCCTCCGCTCCCAGTCCATCCTTTCTCCTCACACAGCGCTTATCCCTCTCCATCGCTCAAAGCGCTAGACGACGTGGCAGTCGATGGTCTGGCCCTTGAGGCAGGCCTTGAGGGCTTGGGTCATATCGTACTCGGAGCAGGTGTTGGGCGTGTTGAAGTGGTAGTAGCCCTGGCCGTTGCCGTCGCGGTCGCAGCCCCAGTCGCTGACGGAGGAGCCGCAGCGGCCGCGGATGTTGTCGAGGCAGCCGCTGCCGCACGCGCCGTTGTAGTTGGCGTCGTTGTCGACCCAGATGTTCCAGCGCTTGTAAAAGCCCTCGATGTTGCTCGACTCGCAGCGGTTGGCGCGCTTGTGCAGGTGGTTGACCGCCTCGTCAGCCGGGGTCGGGCTGGCGAGGGCACCGAGCGAGCAGAGCGAGAAGAGGAGGGTGGAGGTGATGGTCGAGGCGTGCATTTTTAGGGCGTGGTTTGTTGAGGTTTTGAGAGGTCTCGGTTCTGCGAAAATTGAAGATTGGTTGGGAAGATGAGGATCTTGGGATTGGATTGGGAAGTGTTGCTGTGATGAATTGGAAAACTGGTCGAGGCAATGCCGCTACTTATACTTCAATGCTGCTCATCGCAGTTAAGTAATAGAGCGCGGAGACTCTACGGACGATTGGCATCTTCGACATCCTCGAGCAAGATCTGCAAAGGATTGGGGATGGAAGAAACCCTTGGGCCCCACAAGTGCTGGTTTCTATCAACGTCTAGAGGGGAGAGGATACTGCACGTGTAGTCATTGGAATGTGTGGGGAAAGATTTTGGGGGCGGAGGTATGCGTGTCAAGTGCGGACTGTCAAGGACTTTTCTTCCAATGCCCCAGAATGGCAATTGAAGCTGCGGCAGTGGCTTTTAGTGGCTTTGCGTGTGGTGATCTATTCGCGGAGGCAGTAAAACGGAGGTGGGACCAAAATCCTTCATTGGCCAGAGACAGAAGGCGGATACATTCTATGCAGTAAGCGGCCCGGGCCTCCACCAAGAAAGGCTTAGTAACGCCGATCTCGTCCCTATCTCGGCAGATACGGATGTTAGCGCATCCTATAAGGCAGCAGTGCCTGTCAGGGCTCAGAAAAGTGGAAAAACTCGAAAGCTGATGAGCCCCATCCCCGTGAAGGATTCATAAAAGGAGTGAAGGCTATTTTGCAAGACCAACCAACCGCTCTGCGATGTTGAAGACCTGCGTAGGATGCTTCACGCGAGAAGATTGCCGCTGTTTTTGCCTGCTGTAAAAGAGCAGAGAAGAAAAAAGCACGACAACCAAACCATGGTGTCAAGCGTAAGGTCTTGCGACATGGACAATAATACCAACACGAGATGCGGGTAACTTCGGTTATAATGCAGTCAAATGACAGTAGCTTCGTGGAATCACCCCGTGTTGCCCGCAGGCTCTTGCCAGCCTTGGGTACTCAAAGGTCAAAGCGGCTGGCACAGACGCTGTCAGCGGCCCGCCTCAGGTCCGGTGGCAATTCGGCCTCGAAATCCTAAATTGAATTATCCGTCTCTCCACCAGGCAGCCACGTGCTGTGTTATTCCCATGGCCCCCAAAGGCCGCCGACCGTCGGACTCAGTGTTTAGGTCGTTTACTCCATCCCTCGAAATACGCCCTTTTCCTCGCGTCGTCTCGACCAGATGCCACGCTGGCGTCTGCTACGCTGCACGGGATACGACTTCAATTGCTGTTGATTGTAAGAGGGCGGTGTCTTCCTAAGTCGCCCAGCGGATATGCGTGGCCATCCTGAGCTGCATTCCTCGCCATGCGGCTGTGATGTCATTGCCCTGAGTATCCAAACATCCAGTATCTTCTTCAGTTCTATGCATGCAGCCGGAGCCACCTTTTCCGTGTCCTTCTACTGAAAGCTAAGCGAGCTGGGAGCCTAGTGGTTTAATGACACAACAGCAAACGTCATAGTTGCTATTGAACCTGGTAATTAGGTTGGAAGCGTATGACCAGCACTGTAGTATGCCGAATCGAGTCACGCACATCACGTAATCTTGAGGAATGGATTCCTGCAAACAAAAAAAAAGGGAAAAAGCAAAACTATTGTCCAAGGCACAACCGGCCTGTCTCATGCACCTGCGGCCCCGTGATGGCCCATGGCAGGAATGTCACAGAGCTTTCATGTTTTATATGACAAATGTACGGAAGCAGGAAATTACTCACATATCTACCTTCTCTGTATAAACCATACCAACAGAATCTGATCCGCACCATCATCTCCATAAGTTCGCCATCTAGCCAGTAACTCCAGGGTCTTTATAGCGGTCGCACGCTACTCTTGTCATCATCGGATCTAGCCCAGAAATTGGCAGACACATCATACGTCTTGGCCTCCCACGGATTCAATCGCGTTATCCTACTCTTCCGCGACGTTTTTCTACCTCCAAGAATGCGCCGTTCAAGCCTTCGCCTTCTTCACCTTCGGCACCCGTACCACCCAGTACAACACCAGCGTGCCAATAACGTTGAACCCGACATACACCCACACCAGCCCAAAGTTTCGCCACGATTCGCCGTACGGGGCATTGACCCCCTCCAGATACACATCCGTGCTATCCAGGCGGCAGAAGCGGCACGCCTGCGTCGCGGCCGGATCAAGCAGATAGCCGCCATTGCGGGCGATATACTCCTGCATGAAGTCGCCGCAAGTCTGGTTTGCGGGCGGCGAAAAGGCGAGGTACTCGTTTGCGGCGCAGGAGATGGCGGCGCGGGCGACGCCGGTGGAGAGAATTCCGCTGACCAGGTACGTGAAAGGGTTGACACGGTAAAGGAAGTGCCAGAACCCCGGCATGGCATCTTTGCGTACGAGGACGCTGTTTGAGAGCGTATGGTCAGTTTTCGGTCCTTTGTGTATGTTGTCCGGAACGGCTAGACCATTGCTTACCCGCAGAAAATGAGAAGGAGGTTGAAGACCATGTAAGAAATGCTGCCGGCGGTGTCGACGGACTCGAGACCGGCGGTAACCAGGTTGGTGAAGGTACTTGTGAAAATGAAGAAGATCCATATGAAGAGGAACATCTTGAACCCCCGTAGCGTTGTGTCGTTTGTCGGCTCGGCGTTCCGATACAGCCCGATAGGATAGTACCAACAAAAAAAGAAGACAACTGCCATCAGTGTGTTCCAAAAGGCCTCGATACCGATGGTGCTCAGCATGAACACTGTTTGACAGTCAGAATTTGTTTTGCTGGAGCTTCATTGCGGTGATCTACCTTTCCAGTTGTACATTTTTGACGGTCTCTCTCTGGTCTCAAAGATGGACCGATGCATGACGAAGACAGGGGAGATTTGCTCACTAAGTTGCAGGAACAGTAGCATGCACATAAGAACAGAGTACATCTGGTTCTGAAGCCCTTGGATGGTGTTTTCTGCCTTGTAGAAGCTGAAGCCAATAAAGAGGCTCTATGGACATTGTAAGCTTGCTATCCGTGCAATGGGGAGGGTCAACTTACACTTAGGACGGTAAGACTGATCTTTGAGTAGATGTATACAGGAGATCTCCAGTACTGCTGAGCCATGCGTTTCTGGACCTCGAAATACTGAGAAGAAAAAGGTATCGCGTACTCGGAGTTTTGGTTCATTGAATCGCTGACCTGCTTTTCTTCGAGCACCGGTGCTGAAGCTGATTTTCTCAATCTCTGGAGCTCCTCTTTCGCTTCTTGATATTTTTCAGATGACCGCCAGACACTTGGCCAATCAATGGCTGTGTGTGCTCCAGGCGCTGCCCCGATCACATGTAGCATCCACTCCGCAGGGTTCTCGCCGGGTGGGCACTGTGATGCACCATGGCGCTCAAAGTACTGGATCAGAGTAGAGGAACCCTTGCCGACCTCTGCAGCACAGACAATTAGTAATAGTGAGGGCCGCATCAAACCGTTCGACTCACCGCCAAAGTAGACTGTTCTGCCGCCCTTGGCCAAGAGCAGAAGACGATCAAACCTCTGGAACAGCATTGCTGATGGCTGATGGATTGTGCATAGAATTGCTTGTCCGTTTTTGGTGAGCTTCTCCATCAGGTCACAGATGGCCCAGGACGTCTGCGAATCCAAGCCAGATGTTGGCTCATCCAGAAACAGAAGCAGCTGCGGCCGCGCAGCTAGCTCGATACCGATGGTCAGCCTCTTCCGCTGTTCGACATTCAGGCCCTCACCAGGCACTCCGATAACAGCATCAGCATATTCTTCCATATCCAGCAATTTCAGCACTTCGTCGACATAGGCCAGTTTCTCCGCGCGGGGGATGTGCGCCCCTTGCCGCAGCAACGCACTAAACTCCAGCGCCTCACGAATCGTCGAAGAGGCTAAATGGACGTCCTGTTGCTGTACGTATCCCGTCTTGCGCTGGAACGATGCATCCCTCGGCCGCCCGTTGACCAGCATGTCGCCAGTGACGACCCCCATCGTTACTCTGGTCGCCAGAACATCAAGAAGCGTCGTCTTACCCGCTCCAGATGCGCCCTATTTCCTCGTTACTACGCCGACACAAAATGGCCCTTGACCACGCTTACCATTAGAGCGGTCAGTGTGCCCGGTTTCACCCATCCGTCCACATGGTCCAGGATCCTCCGCTCCTCATCCTTGATCTTGATGTCGTAGCACACGTCCTCCCAATGGAAGATGCCCTGCTGCTTATCTACCACCGGCGACGCGTCCGACGGGCGCACCGTGGCCGGAAGCGGCTTCTCCACGACCGCGCCCTCGATGTCGCCTTGGCCACCGCGCCTCGCCCGCGCCGAGACTTTGGAGCGCGGAAACAGCAGCACCTCGCCGCGGCTCTTCTTCTCCGAGACGAGCTCTGCGGCGATGAGGTAGAGCGCCGTCAGCCCAATCCAGAAGCCGAACATGATGCCGACGTTCCTGTTGGGAGCAGGGTCAGCTCATGGCCCCACTCGTACGTTTTGCGGTGCGTTGATTACTTGCCTCCACTTGTTCGCGGCCTTGTACCTGTAACTCGACGCGGTATAGGCAGCTCCGCTCACCGTCGACAACCGCGGCACGCTGCCGATGGCGGCGCACACGCGCTGGTCCGGCGCCAGGTCGACGTAGCCGGGGCCGGCTGGGACGAAAGCCGCGCAGGAGAAGCTTCTGCCGTCAAACTCGTTGACCATGAGGGCTTCGAAGGAGTAGGCGATTGGATTGAGATAGTTGATCCAGCGCGACCAGCCGCGCATGTAGGAGATGGGGATGCTGAAACCAGTGTACAATACAAGGGCGAAGATCAGAACAGCCGTGGGGACCATGGCCTGCGGCAGCGTGCGGGAGACAGACGCAATGAACCGGAATATGCTCGACATGCACAGCGTGCTGACGAAAGAGACGAAGAGGAAGAAAAAGAAGTGGCCGGGTTCTCTCCGCAGGTTCGGGAGAAAGTAGATGATGAGGTTGAAGAAAATGCTGTTGGCGACTTTATACGGGATGTCCATCAGCATGCTTGAGATGGCTTCTGCCGATGGGTGGTAGTATGCATATCGAGCATGCTTTCCGACGATCGGGCGTTGTTCGTAAAGGGTCAAAATCTGCAGGATGTGAGCTCTTGCCAAATTCAGGGAGAGCGATGTGCAAGCTGCACTGACCTCGAGGGCGCTTCCAAATGCGTTCAGGAGCAGAGCAAAGAATATGACGCCTCCTCTGCCATAAAAGCTGTTGGTATCAGGCTTCATGTTGTAAAACACTGAGCCCAAGCAGAGGGCAAGGGAGATGTTGGAGAACAACTGGATTGCCGTAAGCGATGGGTCACCCACAAATCGTCGGTACCCTCGCCAGAGACAAAGCCTGACTTGCTGCGAGTATGAGAGCGTGTAGGGAGAATGAGGCCTCTGGCGGCGAGACTGTTGCGCCCGGCGAGACTCGGAGAAGCGCTTGTAGTCCTCGCCACCAATGGGATAGTCTCTGTTGAACTTGTCTATGGCAGCAAGGAGTGTCTGGCGAGCCTGACTAGCTTTCCATCTATCGGCAAACTCGATGGGGGTACGAGGCACAAGGTTCTCATAACCCGGTTTGATGATGCGCTCAGCCGGACTGGTCATGGAGGTCAAAAAGTCGGGCGTTGTCTGGCGGTCGGCACCTGCAACGCATCAGCTACCGAAAAGGAGACACAGGGACGGAAGTTACATTGAAATCCAAGGTCCTCAAAATACTGTTTCGCTTCGTCTATCCTCCCGAAGAAAATCTGCCTGCCCTCGTAAAGGACTGTGACCTTGTCAAATAACTGCATTCGCGTCAGCTGGAGTCTGGAACAAATGGCCATGTCCTTACGTCGTAGGCGCTTTGGGGGGCTTGGTAAATAGCCACCATCGCTGTAACCTCTGCCAATCGAGTCGACTGCTTCAAGGTCTTGCAGAACTCGATGGCATTTGCACTATCCAACCCGCGAGTGCTATTATCCCAGCATTGGAGTGGCGAACGGCCAAGGGTCGCCTCTGCAATACTCACTCTCTTGCGCTCTCCGCCGCTTACGCCACGGATAAAATCGTTGCCCACTCGCGTGTTCAGAGTGTGGGAGATACCATACATGGCCATAGTCGCGTCTCGAATGTTCTGGATGTATATCGAAGTCGGGACGCCGCCCGGGAGTTTCGAAGGAGCTCGAGCTAGAGCAGCGAATGACAGTGTCTCTCCCACGGTGAGCATGGGGAAGTGGACGTCATTCTCGGCAGTGTAGATGGCTTCGCCTCTGTAGTACTTGTGCATGGCCTCAGCGCTTATACCTACTTGCCCGTCAGCAGTGATGCTTGCGATTTGGTTGAGCAAAGCTTGCCTTGGTAGTTGAATTGTGCGTTCTTGTCGACAGTGAGGCCCTCAGTTTCCCCCGCGATGGTCTTCAGCAGCGTCGTGCAGCCCGAGCCTGGAGGCCCCAAAACGACAAGCATTTCTCCTGCCTCGATCACACCCTCAAAGTCTCGTAGAATGCTCACTCTCTGGCCGGCGCGACCAAGCAGTTTCCGCCCCTCCTGCACTATTGAGAGCGCGATATTGATAATGTTCTTTTGGTAGTCTGTGCCTTCGGTGTACCCAAAGACGTTGAGGTTCTTGAAGGCGACGCCCGACTTGCGGCGAGGTCCCACGTCAGGATCCAAGTCTTCAACCCTCAGAAGAGACTTGACCCATTTTTCGGAGCTAAAAGCTGGTGATGTGGGGTCCAAATCAGATCCAGGCTCTGGTTGGAATAGGCTGGTGGGCTCATTGGGCAGTGAGACGGAATGTCTGCTGAGCTCTTTAGCGAGAGACCTGATGTCTAATGTTGTTTCGAGATCGCAGTCGCCGGAATGCGAAGTTAGCTGTTGAAGATCTTTAGTCCTGTCGATGGAGGATTCCTGGCTCTCCCTTGGCGTGATATGGCCTGCTGGTAAGCCAGTATTGACGGCCCCAGTTTGGAACATGGTGGGCAGATGCCGATAATGATCCTGAAATGCCGCTTTTGTCGACAAACGACGAGGTATTAGACCGGTAATTGGAGTGGAATGGCACGTGTTTTGAATGAGGTGTAAATATACTTATACTTGCTGCATAAAACCGCATGCTCCATACCCCGGCGAGCGAGGAGTCCGCGGGACGCGCCTGGGGAACAAGCCATAGCAGCCACAGTTCAGGAGATAGTGAATACCACGGCGGGGATACAAGGGCCTAGGCTACTTTGGGATTTACCGAGAAATTTGCTCGATGAGCGCGTCCACTGAACACCGAACCGAGCATCGGGAGACCCGAGGATGACGACCCGAGTCTGAAAACCCGAACACCCGAGCTGATGTGCAATGCGCCAAGCTTTGTATTCTAATCGGATATCATGTGCGTAATGGCATTGAGAGAGAACTCTGTATTACTCTCTTATCGATAGCCGAGGATAAGATGGACATCTCAAATCGAGCAGACAACGAGCATGTCGTACGAGACTCTCCGATCTACCTCCTAGTTCTTCAGCTTATTGGGACAGAGAGAGAGAGAGAGAGAGAGAGAGCTCTGAAAGTAAAGAAACCAATGTGGCTCCTTATTTCTATGAGTTCTTTGCAAGGTTGGGGTCGTCGTGCCCGGAGCTGCCGACCTGGCTTATGAAAGGAGCACTAGTCGTGAACCCACTAAAAAAACTCATCAAGTCCAATCCCGCACCTCGCGATGTCATCTCCCAAAACTCATCACTCATGCAGGACAGACCTGGCATCTTTGTGTTCATGAGATCGGAACTATCATACTGTATTTCCGTCAGTTCGCTAACGAACGCTGTTCCAATGGCATTTAACCAGCATACATTAGACATCTCTTGCACACTCCAAGGTGGACGCGGCCACTGTTCCTGCATTCCTGGACGATTTGGCTCGATTTCCAGGACATCGCGCTGATTTTCTGTCTCTCCGAGCTTCACAGCTCGGACGTGTTCGTGGGCGATTTGGGTGAACTCCGCCACTATACCGCTCGGGAAAGCCCCTGCGCTTGCCAGATCAAGTCGGCTGAAATACCCAGCGGCGACGTCCAAGAACTTGAGGTTTAGTGCAGTATCGGGGTGGGTTGGTTTGTGTACGGTAAAGTCGAACAATATGAATAGAGCTGTAAGTGGCATGCTGCACAAGATCCTGGCTATGAATCAGTACGCAGAGTTGTGTAGAGACCTCTTCGGACATACCAGATGGGCATGTAAGGCTCCTGGTCTATAAAACTTGACAGATGCAGCACAGAGCGTGCCGAACTGAGCAGTGTGTCAAAACTCTTTGATTGACGCTCCGAATCGAGTCCATTATCTGAGAATCGTATGTCAATTCCCTGGTCTGAAAGCCGCCCTCGCCATCGCTTACCGACGTGTATAGTGAGCCGGGATAAGACTATGACGAGGTTGTAGTAAGATAATCGAATTCTAAGAGCGACTTGCATGACGGCAGGCGTGGACCTGCATGAAGCTGGTAGGGGAGATTCCGGCTGAAAAGCCCAGGGAAGCGCGGCTCTCCACTGCTCTAGATCGGCGCAGCAAGAATCAATAGCCCTATAGTATTCCTCGCGAGATTGAAGCGTGGCGCTCACAGAAAAGAGAGACTCGTACGTCTTTGTGAGGATGCGGGCGAGGCGGGCAGAGGTGAGTGGCCAGTCCAAGTCACCAAATTGTCCGCCAGAGCCCTTTAGCATAGGACAGCCAATGTCATGGTCCGCAATGAACTTGGCACATCAGTTTCTCTGCAAATTCAGCCTCAATGCCAATCACTTACAGATGCCTTCCCTTCCACAAAACAAATATCTTTCTCTAAGGCGTATATGGCCCAAAACGTCCTGTGTGCGTCTTCCGCGTTCGCGTCGGACATATTGACATTGCAGGAGATGAGATCTCGAGCCGTGCGCGCAGTCTCACCCAGGAGACAGTCCTCGATGGGCAAGCCAATGAAGTTGCGGCAAAAAATTGTCTTAGCTGAGTTCAGCGGCCTGAGAATTGTGCTTGCGCTGCGGGGAGGTTCACCATTGCTGCCAAGGCCTGTGCCTGTCAGCAACTAGAGGT
>JAJJID010000669.1:0-16109 GCA_022204955.1 Macrophomina pseudophaseolina
GCGACAGCCGTCTGGTTAGTTATATGGAGAGAAAGCAGTCGTCTAGACGACTATTTCTTCTCACCGTACATAGAAGACAGTAATCATGACCGAAACATGGTATTCTGCGTCTTCTCCCGGCAAGAAATACACGTAAATGGCAAATTAAACGAGGATTGTTAGTCGAAAACAGCATCAAGACACTACATATGAAATCAGCCACTTCCTCCCCCATCATTGTTGAGCCCCACGGCGCATTTCCCAGACCCATACAACACAAGCAGTCAGAGGTCGAGCCATATCGCATCTCGTGACAGTCACTGGGTAAATGCGGAAAGACTTGAGGAAGTACTACCGTTGACATTGTTATCCTTGCCGCTGCAGAAGTGCCGATGAATTTAGTTAATACAACAGGCGCGGCCGGTGGTAAACATTCCGCCAGCTTGACGTTCTAACCAAACCGGTGTCGCGCTTTGGCAGAGAGCCCTACGCGCGGGGATGGCTCAAAAGGGTGCTGGCGAGCGATTCGCCCAAAGCGAACGGAGCTTCTCAACGAGGACTAATTATCATTTGATTTACTGTCGCAGCATCCTTACAGCGGAGGTGAGGCGAGCCAAAGCGTGTTATCCTGATCCCCTCGTCCACTGTCGGATATCAACACCACTCATATAACCGCATATCTGCTAGGGGCAGGAGCATACAGCAGCGGTGAGCTTGGTATGCAGGGCGCCTTTTTCAGTAACTACCGTAGCTTGTTGAGGTAGGTAATGCCAGGATGGAGACACATGAGGACGGGTGATGGCAGCGCTCTAGGTAATATCTAGAGACGGAAGGTAGCCAGGGAAACTAGATACGCAGTGGTGGATCATCATCATCTACCAAACAACAGCATCTCATCCAACGCCAGTGCATCGTCATCCCGAGGTTTTGTAGCTGAGTTAAACCTTCTCAAACGCACTCCGATCTGCGAGGGCTCGTACCGTTGTCCGCCGGGGAACACGCCCTATTATCGTAGCAGAGGCCTGTCTCCGGTGGATTCGGCATATCTTTCGAGTGGAGCTCCAAATGTGCCTCTTCCGACCCATCAGACATCTATGTTCTTCATGAGGGCGTCCTGAGGTTGCGCAGCTTCTGCTGGGTTACCATAGGCTGTGTTTCCATGGGCCAGCTTGTGCTCTGAGCAGGCAGGATGGCTGCGTGCCATCTCACACTTCACCCGAGCACTCTCACCCTCGCATAAAGAAAGAAGATCATGTGGGCTGAAGGAGTCCGACCCGCCCCTTCACGCATGCGCTCAGTCTTTGCGCGGCAGCACACCCGTTGGCTCTTAGCCGCGCCGCGACCCTGCAGCACTTTACCACCCGACGTCAGCGCACCAAAGCGTGCTACTTCTTTTCACCAACCTTCACACTTCTCAACCTCCTCAGCTGTTGGTACACCGACCTTATGGCAGCATCCAGCATGGCAAATTCCACCGCCTGGTCGTCTCCAGACTACCCTATGCAGCTCCCTGCTCTTGCTGAGGAAGATGAAGACGCGTATGAGCCGCCACTCACTTTCGCAGCAGGTTCTGCCGTGCTCGCAGCGGAGGGCGACTGCGAGTTTGCGCCCGGCGAGGTGCTCACAGCTGAATACGACACCTCCTCCACCATGGGGACGGCGAAAGATAACACAACATGTGCGCACAAGCCCTTTCTACTCAACTTCGCTCACCCAACCTCATTAAATGCAGCAGCAGCCAAACTCAGCGGCTTCAGCACCCGAGTAGATGCCAAGCTCACCTCTACCACCTGTCCAGGCAGGTGCCAGGTCCCCGCTCGAGCTGATGAGAACAACCTTACCTCCGCAGCAGCCGCCAACAATCCGCTAGGCTCTGGCGTGCAGCACGAAGGCCCATCCACCGACGAGAGCAGCAACCGCAAGCCAGGCGAGGTGCAAGCGACAGAATCTCCGCGCGACCACTCTGCCGCTGGTGGCAGAGGCGAGGCACTTATCGCAGCCGCGGTGCACACCCGCCGCAACTACCAGACGAAGCCCGGCTACAAGGCCAGCTTCAGCGGCATCAGTCATGCAGCTGCCATCGACAGCACCGCGGTGCCCTTCGGCAACAACTCAGAGGAGTCCGTCGGCGAAAGCGTCTCGTCGTTCAGCGCTATCCCCGCGTCCTTGGGCAGCCAGCCGTCCCCCGCCCCCGCCGCCGGCGCCGCCGCCGGCCCGGGCGTCCGCACCATTACGCATATCAATCGCACGGGCAAGAGCGACTGGCACTGCCTCAGGAAGGCGGTCAAGAAGGTCTCGGGCGGCGAGGTGATGTGCGGGGGCCGGCTCGAGTGCCCCATCACGCCACAGCAGCTGGCGGCGGCGCGCGCCAGCGTCGCGCGCAAGGAATTGGAGCGGCGGCAGAAGCAGGTGGCGCAGCAAGCGGCTGCTCGGCAGCGCAGGAGGCAGAAGTTCTTGGCGCGTGGCGGCACCGGGGAGGAGTTTGAAAGGAGCGAGGCGAAGAGGGCAAGCGACACGGGGAAGAGGAGAGATGCGAAGGTGGCGGATGAGATGGCGGCGCTGCTGGGAGGACTGGCGGTCGGGGAGGACGGGCGCGGACCGGAGCAGTTGCGGCAAGAGGAGAGGGCGAGAAGGAAGGCGAGGCGGCAGAGGCAGAAGACGAAGGCCGGGCAGAGGAGGGCGCGCGATCCGGTGGCCGATGTCTTGGGAAATGTGGCTATCGAGGGCGATTCGGCGGCCGACGCCCTGGGAAGTCTAGGACGTCTTGCTATTGGTGGAGGCGATATTGGAGAGGAGTAGGTGTTGGTCGTCGGGACGCTCTGCTCTCGCTCTCTCGCCCTCGACATTGGAGCGGATGGGCTTTTGCGTCTTGCTGAGGGCGCGTTTACGATATGGCTGCAGCTTTGGCCCCTGCGGTGGGTTGCTAGCATCGCCTATGTCACTGACATAGTGCTGGGACACGCTTTTCGGCTGCTTCTGCGCGATGCAAGCATGGTAGCCTGGAATTCAATATGACTTTTTTTTTCCCTGTAATTCTTCCCCGGAGTGCGAATTCGGCGGCCATGCAGACCTCGTCGAGCTGATGGGCGGCAGCGAATTGGGAGCGTGTTGTAGGGATGAGCACTGCAAGAACCAGAATGAGTCTAGAGACGAGGGCCGGAGCATGCAGCCGGAGGAGAATGTTAAAGCAATGCTGGATAGAATGCTCTGCCGCCCAATTGGCGATTGTTCCGCTGCGGTATTATGCAAATGCATCTACCTGTTGCACGTTTTCATTAGCACGCAGCTGTGATAGGCCAATGGCCAGAAGCGGGGGAGGGCTTTGGGTCCCAGAAAAGACTGGAGCTGTGCGCGGATTAACTTATTACTGTGCTCTTCGCCGGTGCGCGCCTGCTTCCACGTCAGCGATCGACGGCCCCCGCCCGACTCTCGAGCTGGGCCGGCGGCGGCCAGGGAGCGGCGGAGTGGTTGAGGGCTGCTGCCCTGCATTCGGGCGCACCCGCCGCATTTGACTCATCGAGCCGGCCGAGATCACGCAGAGCCGCAGTCCGGCGTGCGGTCGCGCGGGCAGGGCAGTGGTGCAGCGGCTGAGGCAATTGGTTCGTCGGTGGGTTGATGTTGGTCGCGCGATCTCCTGACGCGCTGGGGGTGTGGATGGGGAGGGAGATGGGATGGGCCCACCCCCGCAGGCCGATCTCGCGCCGAACCGGGGGGCCATTGGCTCGCGCGAATCACACCACAAGCTCACCACCTCCCCCGATCCGTCATTCCACCTGCCAGTCCGCCCGGCTTGCGTCAGATCCCTTGCGTTGCGTCACGCGACGACTGCAACCAGCGAATCAAGGTGCTGCCCCGGCGCCGAACTGCGCGGGCCTCCAATCAGCGCCCTCGCGCCCGCCGCCGCTCTGGGCACGCGAGCTCCCAGCTTTCCCCGCATTTTCAGGACGGCACGCCAGCGCCAGCCGCACCGGCCAGTGCCACGCCACCCCATCCTGATCCAGGCATGATCAGGGAAGGGATGCAGCTTAATGGCGCGGAGCGACGCGGAATCAACCCTTCTCAGCCACGCCCTTACCCCTCCTCAAATCGGCCCTGCTCGAGAGGGGCAGGCGAGGAGCAGGTATATAGCTCTGCCCCAGCTGGCCTCCTCTGCATGCTCCTCTTCTTTCATCATCGCATCTGTGATCCAGACAATTGAAACACCTGCTCCCGTCCGCAAGCTCTTCCATCGCTTCCTTCCACTAAAGGAATCGACCCAGCGTCCTATACTGCCCACCCACCCACCCAACATCTACCAACTACATCTGGGCACTCCTCCACCAGCTTACCCTTTCCCCCCACCAACTCCCCAAATACCAATACCGGCAAGATGAGTGTCATGGCTTCCGCGGTGCCTGCTCAGAGCAATGCCCCGCACTGCACCCTCCTCCCCCGTCCCTTCGTAAGTGGCCCCTCCTTACGCCATTCCTCCTTGATGTGGCCGCAGTCTAGCGCCTACCGCCTCCAGCCGCCTCTGCTAACCACTCTCGCAGCCGACCAACACCTACAAGACCGGCGACCTCCTACTCGACCCCCGAGACCCCAGCAGTACCCTCCTTCGCACCACGGCTCTCAGCCCGCGCGACCACGACGATACGCGCATGACGGCCTACTACAAAGACGTCGCCACCATCTCGCCCTCAACCGGCAACTTCGTCCGCTCGCTCGGCGGCGCGGCGCTGATCCGCCGCCCCCGCCGCCAGGGCACGCGCTTCTGCAGCATCTCGGCCGAGAAGTCCAGCGTCCGCGCGCTCAAGGACCCCTTCGGTGCCTTCAAGAAGACGGTGCGCGCGCCCGAGGCGGGCGCCTGGCTGCTGCGCGCCGCCGAGCAGCACAAGCCCGTGTACTGGGTCGCCGCGGTGCGCGAGGTCACGAATGCCAGCTACGCGCACGCCGTCGCCAACGACGCCGGCAACGGCCTGCTGAGCGTGCGGCGGACCAGCTTCTCGGAGCAGCAGCAGGCGCTCGAGGCCGAGGAAGACGAGAATGGCGATGTCGACGGCGAGGCCATGCGCAGGAAGATGCAGGCGCGTGGCGGGCACCGCCGCAGGGACTCGGCGTTCGAGGAGCCGACCTTCACCAAGACGGACGTGTTGGGCGCTGAGATCAGAGAGTGCAGGGTCAAGTTGGTCAAGGATGCGGCGATGAGTCCGAGCAGCCCGAATGCGACGAGGGGCGGCATGCCGAGGTGGCGCTGGACGTATATCTCGGTGAGGGACGAGCGCAAGGGTGGCGAGGAGGTGCAGTTGGCGGTGGGCTTGGGCGCGCCGCTTGACCAGGAGGAAGTTGCGGACTTGTGGGAGGAGGGCAACATTGACGAAGAAGAGGAGGAGTGGGAGGAGGATGATGAATAATGATTGGGCACGTGCCACGAGGCGTTTATTGATTTGGGACTTTGGAGTTCGATCAGGGCGTCTCGAGTCTTCTTTTTTTCTCCGACGATATGAGAAAATTTGCCTACCGGTAGCTGAGACGTGGCCACGTCTTCTTTTTGTACTACTTATTTTATCGAGGTGGTGGAAGGGTCTTGGGAGTCTTGGGGAGTTTTGCTCTATGAGAGAGACTTTCTCATCAGTGTCAGAACTAAACTTGTAAATAATATATCAAACTATCGACGCTTCTTCTTGACTATTTATCTACTTTCCCCTGCTGTTGCAGTATGATTGCTGTGCTCGATCAAAAGAGGCTTGTATTAGGAAGCTAGCTCAATTGGCTGAGTATCACTGTATCCCAGCCCTCCACTGCTGCTCCTGTATTGCTTCCTGTATTGCTTGCTTTGCTACGGATAAGAACATAGCAGATTAGGCATACATACTTGCATTGATCAGTTCACTTGTGCATCGAGTTGCTGGTATACTTGAACGAAACAGCGGCGCCGATTCATTGGTTTGCACAGAGGTCTCTCGGACCTGAACCAGGCGCAATGCACGCCCTTCTGCCGCGGAAGAAGACGTGGGTGTTTCGTTTACAGATTATGGATTATGACACAAGCACCATCCGTCGTCTGTTTTGAAGGGGGACTTGGCGGCACTCTAGACTCTGCGCTACGGACGACGGCGTCGTCACATCCACCCGACGAGCCGCACCATGACCTCTGGTGAGGGACTCCCTTGGTGCTCCACCTGTTTGCAAGCGAGTAGGCCTAGAGAAGCCTGCCGTTGGGGGGCCTGGATGGTGGTGCATGAGTGCTCAGGCTGCCTACGCAGAGTGGTCAAATCGCAGATCCGGGCGCCGTGCCCGCGCCGCGCCGACCCTTCCACTAGTTTTGCACGAAACTAGGTAAAACATGTACGCCCATCCGAGCTGCCGTGCGGAACGGATAATTCCAGTCCCGATGATTTCGTATATGTCCCCAGACTGGCTCGGATCGCCCTCGACCATTGCGTAGAAGTGTTGTGCAGCGCACAGTAGCAATGCTGTTACAGGAGCCGCTGCACCACAGGAGCCCTACTGCGGGCTAGCAGTCACAGAGTCACCTGCCGCCAGAGACGACACGTGATAACATGCACAATGGATCTCTACTTTCTTGTTCGGGCGCGCAAGGGCCGAGCCACATGCCGTGTAGTGACTGAACGAGCATGGTGTGCACTCACGGCGCGGGTTCCCCCTCCTCCGGCCCCACAGACCCCTTCTCGGTCCGAAACGAGACTACTACATCCCACCCCCGCAGTTGGACTCGGGCTCGGGTAGGCGGCGGGGACCGATATGCGTACGACATGTGCCGATATCTGTCGGACATTTGGGCGTGCAAGGAGACTGCTGGTAGCGCATTATTTCCCAAAACCAAAAAACAAAAAAAAAAAATGAAGAGGCGATCTGCGATGATTATGGCCCGATCCTCCGTACTTGCACGGGTCTCAAGTCATCTTGGCTCATGTGGCTGCTCACCATGACGATACAGAAGCGGCATCCTCAGTCAGTGGAAGCAGCCGTCTTCAGGGTCGGATTTGCCCTGCGGCGGAATGCGTGGCGGTGTGTCTTGAAGTACGACGACGCCAGGAGTAGGCTACTTGGCATGTGAAGAACGCTAAGCTGATCTCACTATTGCCGTACATAGTTAGACTGCCTTCAAATGGCGCCACTCACAGCTGTTGAGAGCTTCAAGCATACAATGCTTCTCGCCTTTGTCTGGTTAGATGAAAATCAGTGACATTCGGGTTGCACTCCTGCTCCGTTCGAAGTGGGGTTGCCTCTTTTTGCCCAAGGTACTTGCAAGTGTGTAAGAATTACTCGTAGAAAGACTTGCCGCGAGCTCCCGGCACTATGCTGCGAAGAGTAGTTGTGATGCCTCCAGCGCCCACCAAGGTGGCTCACCACTGCAGGTGCAACGCTCATTTGAAACCAACGCTAAAATCTATTGCCGGGTCAGAAATACGTAGAGGGGCGTACGCAGACCGGCATGTCCCTACTTTCTTAATTCCTCTTCCTTTTCCAGAATCCCTTCAAGACGCATATTTTATTTTTAAAGTAAACAGTCAAAAGAGCAAAGCTCTCTAATATTCAGGCCCTGGCCGTGGTGAGCTGAAAAAAAAAAAGAAAACCTCAAAAAGAATCGCCGAGCTTGCTTAGGCAACCTGCCGGAACTGTCTGTTCCGTTTCGAGCCCGTGTGCCCTCCTCTGTTACCACCGGTCTTGCAAAGGATTGTATCAGACCTCGTACCATCAACGTGATGCTTCCTTCAACCGAGCGCCAAGAGCAGCGGATGTTGTCCGGAAGGCACCCTGATTACACCATTGTGGCAGACACAGGGCCATAGCAACGACGCTCTTTGACCCCAAGTGCCAAGGAAATGGTGAGCATTGCCTAAACTGAACCATCCAGGGACGACACCAGAAACCGCAGGTGCCATGATGTCAATCCATAGAAGAAGTATCTTGGCTAATGGTATAAAGAGCGGTAGAATATCCATCATTGAGCTCACCACCAACCCACAATCACTTTCGTTCTACACTCCTCTCATTTACATAACAGATCGCTGATCTACCACATTCGCTCTTACCAAAGATCCTATCTACCACCATCTACAAAATGCAGTTCAAGTACGCCGCTCTCGCTGCCGCCCTGGCCGCCGTCGGCTCCACGCAGAGCCTCCCCATCCCCGCCTCCCGCGGAGTTGATCCCAACAAGGGCCAAAGGATAGTCAAGCCCGGCAATCCTTTCGACGGGGGGATGAAGGAGTTTGGCCGTGGTGTTGTTTGCAACGACAAGCCCGACACTGGCGTCAGGAGCGCCGTCTTCGTCATCGAGGACGGCGGCGTGCTGCGCAACGCCATCATCGGCGCCGACGCCGCCGAGGGCATCCACTGCGAGGGCAAGTGCACCATCGAGAACGTCTGGTTCCGCGACGTGTGCGAGGACGCCATCACGCTGAAGGGCAACGGCCCTTACATCATCACCGGCGGCGGCGCCCAGAACGCCGTCGACAAGGTCATCCAGCACAACGGCAAGGGCGAGCTGCGCATCTCAAACTACCAGGTCAACAACGTCGGCAAGCTGTTCCGCACCTGCGGCGACTGCAGCAACAACGGCGGCCCGCGCAGCATCGTCGCCACCGGCATCAAGGCCTTCGGCGTCACCAGCGACCTCATCGGCATCAACTCCAACTACGGCGACAAGGCCTCCATCACCGGCTCCTGCGGCAACACCAAGAAGGTCTGCCAGGAATATATCGGCATCCAGAAGGGTGCCAACGGCGGAAAGGACAGCGAGAAGAGGAACCCCCCGATCGGCGCTTGCACCGGCCAGGGCGGTCTCGCCAAGCTCCCTTCCTGCTAGACGCCTCGCGGTATCTCGCGCTATGGGATTGGGGGAATGGATTGATCACCTCAGTTTGGGATCCGTGCGAACAGGCGGGAACTTCGTAACTGCCTCATCCGTCGAGAGGTGTGGGGCCCTGCCGGACAGGATGAAACGCGTTTATGTATGAACGTGTCGGTCTTTGGCGTTGATTTTTTTTTTTTTTTGCTTTTTGTTTTTTGTTTTTGATGTTTGGATTTCTCGCTCGGAGTTTCGCTGTAAGTTTTCATTTAGCTTGTAGAATGAAGACTTGTGGGTCTATGAAACAAAAAGAAGTGTGCATTCCTTCGGTGACTGTGCATATGTAAGCATGCCATGTAATCAGTTCGCACAACTTGATCAGCCTCACGTCTAAATCATCTCGACCCATGGCTTTCTCCACTTTTGCCAAATGCTTAGTTATGTCGCTCAGGCTGTCACACCTCGCCGTTGTATGACGTTCGACAAGTTCCGCCTTTGCCTGCAGACATGCATGATTCTCTGGTATCTTCATGGCAGTAGAACAGTATGACACCCGGACTGTCCGAATTCTGATTATTTTCAACATTGGGGCTCCCTGTGACGATAGTTATGAAGACCATACACAGCCCATGTTAGGGCAGAAGGCCAGGGTGGTTAGCGCCTTGGCAGTAGTAGCAAGCTACTTTCTTTTTAGTGAGTACTACCACTCAACAGCAGACAATACAAGCAGACTTGCTTTCACTTTGCTTTCCCTTCGTTTCGGCACGGAGCCTTAACAGCCCACGCACGTCACAAATAAGGGACATGGACAGAACCGCAAGACTTGTGTGCAGGAAGCCGCTAAGGAAGGCTGCAGTGAAATCATGATACCACTCACATCCACGAATAACGCTGCATTGTGTTTCCGTCTATAACTAATTGAAAGCTGTCAAGCTGTTGGTGGGGTACCACGCGAAGTTGGACACTACAAATGCTAACAGGAGGATGTCATTAAAATTGGCTCTCGAACGCGTATATTGGTAATCAAGCCACTTAAATCCCGTTTAGAGTATGTGGCATGGCCCCTTTGGGCTGACAGAAATATATTATATGAACAAAGCCAGCCTTCCTACCCGAGTAACCGGCGTATGCCTGAAGTTCGCGAGAAACTTCCCACCAAGAAACCAGCCACCGCAATCATGAACGCTTGGATAAAGGCAAGCGGGAAGCCCATCTTCCCTTCTGATAAAAGCTGTACCCGCCCTAAGTCCTGCCTAACAAGGTCACCATCAGGTGTTGAGAGGACCTGCTGGATTGTACAGTGTGCAGGGCCGCAGACACGTGTCATGGAGGCAGGTGGAACCAGGACTTGCTGCACTTTGGAGTGGGCAAGGACCTGCCCGTCTTTGTCTACGGCCTCCGCAAAGCCTGCGGATACAAATTTTGGGCTTTCAAAATGCGTCTCGAACCCATTCTTTGCCACCTTGCCAAGCAAGCTCCCCGCCTTTTCGCCTTTTCCCTGCTCGTCCGCGGAATATATGTTCCAGGCTGCGACTTCAGTGGCCCCGTTCCAGCTGACGTAAAAATGGGTCGGTTCTCCCGCAGCCCGGGCATATAAGTACAGGTCCGGCATAGTGTCCGGGAAGCCTTGCCACGGAACTTTAGCAACCCGGTAAACGTGTGCCTCCACGTCGACGAAGGCTACATCCAGGATGCGCTCGCCATCGGACGTGAACTCGCTGAACTCTGCGACTTGTCCCCAGCTCACAAACATGTTACCATCTGGCAGAGTTTGTACTGTACCTTGATGGCGAGCAAGGCCGCCCTGCAGTGAGAATCTTTCGTGTTGCAATCGGGCGATACTGGGCGAATTGGTGGGGTCAATCTCGACAACCATCGCCGCGGACGCATTCCGCGTCTGGCTGATGCCATTCCAGCCGTTGTTGAAGAAGGACATACGCAATGTATCCCCTTCTTCAGATAGGATCCGAGCATCGTGTTGGGCGGAGAAGTTGAAGTCTGCAAGCTGAATCGTAGAATTTCGTCCGCCCATCCGCCACAGAATTGAGCCATCCTTTCCTGAAATCCGATAGACACAGTTGGTATGCCGTGCAGAAACAAGATAGTCTCCGTTTGAGAACTTGTCTACAGAGTTTATGTGGCTGCAGCTTTTGTCAGGCGTTGACCGTGAAGAGCATTTGCTCACTTACAAGTAATCGAATGCAACGAATGAAGACCGACCGCCGCCTGCATCGGCATCTGGGCTTATGGAAGTTTCTGACAGAGGTACATGATCCCAGGCTCTCCACTCGAATAGGACTTCTCCGCTCTGCAGGTCGACCTCCTGGAAGACGCTGTCCAAGACCCAGCCCAGTCCTTGAGTGATGTCATATGCGGACAGATCACCTTGTACAGGCTGAAAACTGGCAATTATTGCTTTGGCGCCTCCGTCGAGGAGGTTAAACTCATGAAAGTCTAAGGCTGTGCCAGGTGCCTCCGCTCTAATAGTGCGAATTGGCCGGTACGCGTCATCGAGGAGCAAGACGTGTCCTTGGCCGCGGCCCCGCTCCGACTTACCTCGAATGAGCGAGAGAACGTGAGAGCCATTCGCCAGCTCGTGTCTCTTCAAGTTGAAATTGCCTATGTCGGCCATATCGGGTTGGTAGCCTGACCAGACTAACTGCTTTTGTTTCGAATTAGCGACTACTGCTATCCCACCGGGCCAAACATACCCCTTCTCCGTCATAAATGTAAGGCGCATACTGACAGGCTCCTCCCCAAGTTGAGAAGAGCCAATAATCAGCTGTTGACTTTTGTGTCGCATTCAAACGAACGTCCAGCCTTGGTACAAACAAGTCCGGTCTCTGCGCAACAGGTCAGTGTCTGCTTTCAAAACTGCGGGTATGGTTTCCTTACCGAGAGATAAGACACGCATTCTGAAGATGGGGAAGCTGTTGACTCCGCCGCGAGGATTGCCACCACCAAAGCGGACAAATACACCACCCACATCTCGGGCGTCGCAGTGGTTTTTACGTCGGGTTAACCACCCCACACCTTTATAAGGCCGCGTTTTCGGCATTGTATAGGTCAGTGCGAGGCCAGGCATACAGCTGAGTCGAGGTCCGGTACTGCGAATCACTCCTTAGCGAATAGTTTCTTGGCTGACGATTCAAGTCTCCAACGCGTGCCAAAACGCACCGCGCTTCCATGTCATGCATGTGGGTCCTCAATTCTACGAGGCCCAATCCAAATGCGATCTCCGATCGTTCTATTGCGTCGGGATCCACATGCTGTGAATCCGTGCCGGTCCCGCGCCCTCTAGTGTTTTGCACACATGCGGTCCAAAACCGTCCGTGCGGGGGAGCTTCTCCTGTACAATATTGGGCTTCATCATCTGCCTTTCTACATATATAAGCGTCCTCTCCCCAGTAAGCTCGTGGCTAATAGCTCTTTACCAAATACTCGATCCTCTACCAACAACTCAAACGTCGTATACCCGCCCACAAACCGCACACACACAACGTCACCATGCGCATCACGAGCACCGCCAGCCTTACCATCGCCCTTCTGCTGGGCACCACTGCGGCTGCTCCCATCGAAGCGGACACCAATGGAGCCAAACTCGACTACATCTACACTCAGAAGGACTCTGTCAAGAGGGCCGACACTCTGACTGGCGATGCCCACCTCGACTATATTTACACTCAGAAAGACTCTGTCAAGAGGGCCGACGTCCTGAATGGGGATGCACACCTCGACTACATCTACACTCAGAAAGACCCTGCCAAGAGGGCCGACGTCCTGCCTGGGGATGCCCATCTCGACTACATCTACACGCAGAATAATGAGCAGAAGCGGGGCGATTCGCATCGTCTCGTGGACTTGATCACTATCGAGGGTGGCCCGGGAAACTGAGCTGTGCGTAGGTGGGTGGCTTTCGCAAAATGCGGAACAGGAGGCGGCCTGGTGTGCGCACCAATTCAGGAAGCTTGATCGGTAAACCTTCCGCTCAATCCAAGGTTTGTGGGCTCTACATGCGCCTACAAGGGGGAACGTACGGTGAGCTGATGGGCGTTTTTTTTTTTTTTTTTGTATGTACAACTCAGCAGACTTGGGTCGTGCGTCTGAACATCACGGCTAGATCTCGGCTACTATTGATCATTTTTGTGCATTGATGTTTTTCGGCTGAGGCCTTTCCACATGTCATCTTTTCTCTCTCTTCGTCAGTGTGCTCGGAGCTGTTCGAGCGGTCTCGTGAACGACACGCATCAAACTAACATGACGTCGCTACCATCAGAGTGTGGGCAGAAGGCTTGGGAAGACAATATTGAAATTGCGGTCTACGGAGACGCAATTAGCGCCCACTCACATGGGATGCACGAGGCTTCAAGTCGTTGCGGCGGTGTGTTTAGGGAAAAGGGCTTGCGAAATAGGAGAACTTGCCAGGTAGGTCTCGTGCGCCCACGTAGTGCCTGCTTAGCGCCTGCTGGCGCATCATGCGAAAACTCACATATGTGCTGCAATCCGGACAGCGTATTCCGCAAGGCTATAACGATGTTGGATTAGTTGTGCAGGCTTGTACTTCCGGATTCCGAGGTCATCAGGCTGCCTGGCCAAACGGGCGCCGAGGACACGCAGCTTTCATGCTTGTGGTCTTGAGGCTGAGCAGGAGTAGGCCGGAACAGCTAATTGGCTCGCAAATAGCCTCCCTGTTTAGGCTGGCAAAACGCAAGCCAGTCTCAATGTATTGCCAGAGAAAGTACAGTTATGTTGTCGTGTGTTTGGCCGCGGGTCCCTGCACGAAAGCAGTCCGAGACACCTGATTGGTTGTTGCCCGCCTCGGAGGCTCCGCCCAAATCATGCATCGCAAAATCGTGGCCAGTGCTCTCAATCATCACACCAAGTTGAACGAAACAGAGTTGACGCACACAGACTTTAATTGCTTGAGCTGGTATAAATGGAGAATTAACGTGCCTCGCAATCTTCTTTTGTCAATCAAGCATCGTTCTACCAATCGCGCACACGAAATATGACTCCCAAAGCTCCTGCAACACCCGAGGATACCCCGGGCCCAAAGGGTACGCAATTCCTTTTCGTCTGAACAAGTCTTTGCAGAATTAAAAGATTACCCAAGCCTTTCCTGTCGTCGGAAACATTTTTTATCCCGACATAGAAAAGCAGGTCATGTCATTGACAAAAAAAAATCCTGAAGCGTATAGTATGTACGGCTCCAAATCTCGACGCGAATCAGTGCAACTGATCAGAAATCAGAGCCCATTTGCCAGGGGACATTCAATGGCGAGACGGGAATTCTTCTAAGAGGTTATGATCCCATCAATAAGGCCTGCGATGAGAAGCGATTCCTCAAGAGTGTTGCTGGCGCACTAGAACTATTGAGGAAACACCTACCTGATGTCCTGTTTCTTTCTGCCCACGATAATCAGAATTGGGATCTCTCTCACAGCATTCTAATTCCAGTGTTCGGGCCTATAAAAATCAGACAGATGTTTCCAGAGATGAAAGACATCGCACAGCAATTGTGTTTGAAGCGGTAAGTTTGCCATGGTCTGCCAGGTAGCATGGCACTGATACAGGAAGGTCCCGATGTGGTGATGATATCGCCATACCTGTGGTTGATGCCTTTACACGCGTGATGCTGGACACAATCGCACTTTGTACCATGGACTTCCGGTTTAACAGCTTCTACTCAGAAAAGATGCACCCGTCCATCAATAGTATGGGCGCAACCCTTAGAGAAGGTGGAACACAGATAGCACTTCCGGCATTCGTGCAGGCATTTCGGCGACCCGCGCAGGACTAAACGGACCTCGACATGGATTTCATGAAGCGAACAGGCGAACAAATTATCCGAAGGCGGCGAGAACGGCCGGTAAGCTCACCCGACCTGCTCAACTGCCTGATTTACGGCAAGGACCCAGCGACCGGCCAAAGTCTCTCGGATTCCATCATTATAGATCAGATGATCACATTCCTCATTGCCGGCCATGAGATGACATCCGGTATGCTCTCGTTCGTCTTCTACTACCTCCTCAAACATCCGCGGATTCTGGAGAAAACGCAGCAGGAAGTTGACCATGTCGTTGGCACAGAGGCCTTGGGTGTCGAGCACTTGGGCGCGTTACCTTACGTCACGGCAATCCTCCGTGAAACTCTCCGGCTTCATCCAACTGCAGGCAGGTTTGACGTCACTCTCTACGAGGAAACCGTGATTGATGGGAAATGTGGAACCAAGAAGGAGCAGAGCGTGGGCCTGATGGTGGCCGTCATACACCAGGCTAAGCCAATTTACGGCGAGGACGCGGAGGAATTCCGGCCGGAACGCATGCTAGACGAAGATTTCAACAAAATACCACCAAATTCTTGGAAGCCTTGCGGTAACGACATGAAGGCCTGTATAGGCAGACCTTTCGCATGGCAAGAGGCCTTGCTAACCGTTACAACACTCATACAAAATTTGGAATTCGAGATGGCTGACCCTTCGTATGAGCTACAGGTCAAAGAGACGTTGACCATCAAGCCGGTGGGGTTTGAAACTGAAGCTCAGCTGAGGCGCTATCAGAATTCTACCGAATTGTTGTCAGCTCTTGGAGCTGGACAATGCCCGCCAAGCAACAAGAGAAGTCTTCCCTCCAAGTTACGTAGAGAAGCGAAGCGAAGAATTTACAGCCAATTGACCATTCCCTATGGACCAAACAGTGGCAACTGTGAGGCAATTTCCCGCCACCTCGCCAAAGACGCGGCCAGCGGTGGGTTTAGCGCTGAAAATGCTTACAACACAATGCACGCCAAGTGGTGACGAAGATAATTCACTTGAACGAAAATATGAACCATGCCTGATGATATTCTCGTCTTGTGCCGTTGATTAGCGTGCCAATTTTTGTAGGTAACGTACTCGCCATCACGCACATTCAAAGTGCCATCGTTGTAGTATTGCCCGCTGCATCTGGTAGAGAGCTATTTTTGTCGGCCAAAGTGTGACTGGGACAGCAAATGCTCCATTTCTGGACTGACCAGGGTGGCGAAAGTCTCGTCAGACGACTCGTCAACGAGACGTTGACGATGTTTCTGCCGTCCGTCACCGTCATTATTTGATATGACGAGTCGTTGGCGGCCGTTAATGACACGCCTACCTATAGAGGGGTATTATATACTAATTTGGCTACTTTCTATTATAAAAACGTACAGCCAGTACGCCTTATAATAGTATAATACTGTTCTCTATTAAATCCTTTACTAGTTAATAGATATAGCTAATAGCTACGTAATTTAAGCGGCTTAGTAAGATTACATAAGAATTACGCAATCTTATACTGCTTATATAATTCTTAGACTA